>JAVDOI010000001.1:43403925-43593925 GCA_032191485.1 Leptoclinus maculatus | reverse complement strand
CACGTTGGCGTGTTTCAACGTGGTCTTTGTACATAACAATTACAACACATTTATTTTAGACCCTTTGCGCTCATGATTGGTGAGATTCAAATAAATGCAATAGAAATGACATTGTCAAAATAGGAAGTTCATCCAATAGACTTTTCAATGACTTCTTCCTTACCTTGATTGTTTTGGGAAATCCTCAGCAGATTGTCACATTAGGTGATCTCCTCCTCCTCCCCCTTGCTTTTTAGATCCTTGTGACGTTTACCATAGTCTTCGGGGTCATCCTCTACCGGATTAGCATCAAGGCAGCGTTACACATGAGCACCTACCCTGCAGCGAGGTACAACATCAGAGCTACCGTCAAGACCACCGCTGCCATCATCAACCTCATTGTCATCATCATCATGGATGAAGTCTACGCCGCCATCGCCCGCTGGCTCAACACACTGGGTGAGGCACATTTTCACCGTTAACCCCTAAAAGGCACGATGATCCTCAAACCAAGCATTTGTTTCTGATTACTCATAGACTGAGATATTCTTACAACAAGCTAAAGTGTTTGTGGGAATTCTTTTTTTTTTATTACAAAAATGTTTTGCTTATTGTCTTGTCACTGGGATATTTGAGCTTCACTGCGCAGATTGATGTATATGCAGAGTTTTCACATTTATTTGCCGAAGGGGGAACGTTTCTCTGAGCTCACCTTAAGTCTCAGTCCAACTCGTGTATGTACGAGCAGGATTTTGAGACATTTTGTGAGTTTGGACACCAATCACAGTTCAGTATGAAACCTAGATGAACGGACTTTTTTTTTTTTACCTGTTCTTATTCCCAACTTTTTAAATAACGACTCTTGGACAGTGGCCCCCGATGCACGAGGCACCCTTTAGCATCTGGGATGCACAGGGGCTTTTTCCACAAACTCCAATGTAAAATTACAAGTCAGTATTAGACAGTCAGACCAACTAATACGATAATGAAGGGAATTACAAGCAGACATCTTGAAAAGTAAACACCATCAATGACGTAGTTTATTGAGAGTTGTAACAGTGTCTTATAACAGTGGTGGGCCGTCAGGGCCAGCAAAGCCTTCTCTGCTGGCCTAAACAGAATCACAAAGTTATAGCTATTTTATAATTTTATAATTTTTCATAAATACAATACATGTATTCTAATTATTTTTCCCATTAGCTTATTTTCTCATTGCACAGCTACTGTCTTCCTCTGTTGCTCTCACCTTAAGTCTCAGTCCAACTCGTGTATGTACAAGCAGGATTTTGAGACTGCTAGGAAGCCTTTGCAGTTTAAGTCAATGGGGACGATATTGTTGATTGTCATAGTCTTCAACCAATCAGATTTTTTGTTTGACATGTCGGGCGTATTCTTTGACGTGCCAGAGCTTTCTACGTGGCCTACAAGTACGTCAGCATTAACGTGCAGCTCAGCATTAACGTGCGCCGTGATTGGTCACTGTTGTGAAGCTGAAGCTAGCTAGCAGAACTTAGCGTTTTGCTTGGTGTAGATTCTTTTTTTTTTACAGTGGCTCCACAGACAGAACATTTCCCACAGTTTAAGCTTCTGCATTTTCCAAATGCAATAGTATTATTCAAACATATTGTTGGGTTCGTAATGCGTACTGAACCGTGAGCCTCGTACCGAACGGTTCATTACGAATACGTGTTCTATTGTTACAGCCCTAGAAACAAATAATAACCGTAGCTGTGGAGTCATAATGAGGTTGTTAGAAGGTGGTTCAACTGTAGTAGGACAGCACTGAAGGCCCAGGTATAAAACACACGGCCCGCCACTGTCTTATAATAATACCTAATGCCACTGGATGTATTCATGTGTATATGAGATGTTTAAGCCACATGTTGTCTCTTTTTCAGAGGTTCCAAAGACGGACAAGAGCTATGAAGAGCGCCTCATCTTCAAAACCTTTATCCTGAAGTTTTGCAATGCATTCACACCCATCGTCTATTTGGCCTTTTTCAGGGGCAGGTAAAACCATTACTTCTCAATGCTCGTGTTTTGTGCATTTTTGTGTTAAATAATTTTATCAAAAATACTAGTGTATGCTAGCAGCTTTCCTTATCTCATGTGTGTGGTTGTGTTTGGTTCACAGGCTTGTTGGGCGGCCTGGGAACTACCTGTATGTCGTTGGATCGTACAGAATGGAAGAGGTAATTAACACTGAACACAGTGTGACTTAAAGGTTACGGCTAGTCCCTGGTTTTATATGTGAACAAAGCCCATGAAATGTCTAAGAAGAACTGCGATGAACTTTATTATTTTAAGCAGATGTTACTCAAATGGGAGGAAATAGTGTATTCAATGAGGAATACTTTCAGCAGTGGATTAATCCACATTTGTGAGTATTTGTGGCAGCAGGCCGGTGTAATAAACTACAGTGTGTGTGTGTGTGTGTGTGTGTGTGTGTGTGTGTGTGTGTGTGTGTGTATGTGTGTGTGTGTGTTCATGCTAATGAAGGAGCATGCAACAGCGCGGCTCACTGATGTGTTTTTAATAGTTCTTGGACAACAATGGAGCTCTATGGCTCAGAGGAAGAAGACCTATGAGGCTTTGATACACACACAATACGTGTTAGTGAATACATTCATGTTTGGTTTGGGTCTGCAGCACAGGAGATTAGTTGAGGATTGGAAAAAAAAGAATATTACCAGATCCGTCCTTTAAAGCTTTGATGTGTTTTTTTTTCTCACATGACGGTAAACATGTCGCTCTCTCACCCACGCAGATCTTTCAGTGGTTGAGCTGATCAGGGATCAGATGTATGGGTAGAAGTAACTGGAGCGTTTTTTCCTCATAGCTTTAACGAGACAGAGAGCAAACGGCCCGTTTCAGTGGAACTCTGACCGCCGTTATCACGAGGACAGAAGAGATAGGCCGTGGATGTATTAAGAACATCAGACAGTGAGTGGATAACCGCCTCCAGAGGCGGCTTGGACAATCAGATTTCCATCTGCCTTGAATGCTTCTTGGATGCATTTACACTTAGCTTTTAAGAGATCAGATAGCCGTCTGATCCGCCTGGGACGCATGAAGCCACTGGATGTACGCAGACTATATGTCGGTTGAGTTTTAACGCAAGCGGAGCTGGTATTGCTTTCGACTTGTGACGTGTGTGTCATGTTGGAAAACGTGGTACTGGAGCAACTACCACAGAGGCTGTTTTGAGTACGTTGGTGTTTATATGTCTGTGGACAGATTTTGTAACCGCAATAGCAACAGAACCGTGCAAGATGCAGGCAAGAAACTTTAGCGATGTGTAGATTACTTTTTCACTCCCCACTGTCAATTTCTTTAAACTCCCTCCCTCCCCCCATCATCGCTCGACCGCCTCACGTTTGACTTCACTTTCCGACACCTGTTCACTTCCTCTCCCTCCAGTGTGCCCATGCAGGCTGCCTCATGGAGCTGTGCATTCAGTTGTGCATCACTATGCTGGGCAAGCAGCTCATCCAGAACAACCTGTTTGAGGTCGGCATACCGTAAGTGCAGAGCGCACACGCAACATGCTCCAACGTACACACTCCCATTGCGCTGACACACAGAACAGTACGTGGGTTCGGCAAGCCACAGAACAAATTATGCACACCCACTCAGTTGTACTTGCAACGGCGATGATTCATTGAAACGCCTGTCTGGTATTCAGACACACTTACCTGGGAATTAGACAACACCTTGCCGCAGTCTGTCAACCTGCAAGTTTCTCTCTGTCTTGCTTGGTTCATACAGTACACTGTAATGGAAGTTTCTAAGTGTAATGTACTGTATGTTTGGTTCCAACTCTTTATCACATAAAACACCAAAGGCACAGTTCTAAACTGTGACACAGATCAAAAAATGACAGATATCCAAATGAGTGTAGCCCCAATTAACCACCAATAATCCAGTTAGCCTGTTTCACTATGAAGAATATCAGAAATACCACAAGTACCACAAATTGATTTCATAACAAATGTTGTAAAAATGAATTGAACTGTATTGAGTTTTACAAAGAGGTGTCTCTATTATTTTGTCTACCCCATTCCTATCAATCAGGGGGGAGGGGGGGTGAATAACAGAAACACATCTCTGAGTCTAAATGTGTCATTTCCATGATTGGCTTGTGGTCCATGCAGGAAGCTGAAGAAACTGTTCCGGAGGAGGAAGTCAGACTTGGAGGAGGAGGTGAACAAAACGCTGCAGCGCCACGAGAAAGACCACATGCTGGGCCCTTTCGTTGGCCTCAGCCCAGAGTACATGGAGATGAGTGAGTCCAAACACGAGACACAAACCCACAAATATACAAGACATGCTGCTCTTTTGTGATTCGTTTGGTCTGCACAGGTTTGAACGTCATTTTGATTTTCGGCTTTACACTCGTAGAAATAAAGGTGCTAAAACATATAGGAACCGTATAGAAGCTTATGGGGTTCTTTGGCTTGTCTTCAGAGGAGGTTTTGGTTCCTGGTAGAACCTTTTATCAAGGTTCCACTGTATGAGAGGTTCTACAGAGAACCCTTCTATTGTGTAAAGGTTCCACTCAGGACCATCTCTAGAGGCTCTATCCAGAACTTTTCGAACTTCTAAGGTTGTAATAAGAACCCAACCCAACCCTCAGTTCTACCAAGAACCCTTTTGTATTACTAAGGTTTCGTCTAGAACCCACACAGGAGGTTCTACTCATAACCCTTTTATATTCCAAGGGTTTCATCTAGAACCCACCCAGGGGGTTCTACCGAGAACCCTTTTACATTCCGAGGGTTTCATCTAGAACCCACCATGGGGGTTCTACCGAGAGCCCACTTATATTCCATTGGTTTCATTTGGGGTCGGAATTTTAGGGGACTACCAGAACCTTCCACACCTTAACCCTGGTTTTACCTGAACATTTGTAAAAGCTACGACTGTCTTCAGGAGAGGTTTGTAGTTTTATCCTTGTTAATGCTGCTCTTCCTCCTCAGTAACGCATTTTCCAGCTTGCCCGACGTCTGCTAACAGCGAATCATCCTCATCTCTTCTGTCAGAGTGCTGTCTTCTTCCCTGACTCAAAGTAGATCCTTGAGAAATGCCTGAGGGAATATCAGCCTTTATAACACCCTATCTCTTGCGGAGCACGTAATGCTGAGGTCAAACCTAACGAGCATAATGGCTGCGAGCACTTCGAACAATCACTTTAATGTCACCTTCTATGTACCAAGTTACATCAAACACATTCAGTCACTCCTCTGCCTTCTGCTCCTGCTTCACGTTTATCCATGTTGAGGTACACTGTGGTTGACATTTGATTTAATGACAGCACACAGTCTGTCATTCAGTGATGTGGAAACCTTGGATAGGTCATGCTTCATGTGCACCAGATATTTCTGTCCGTGCCTGTGCCAGTGTGCATTTAATGAAGATAAGTAGATTAAAGCTTTTCATTTGGCTGGTCAGCGCTCATGGCTGTTGCGGTCGTGTAATTGCTCTTTTTGGATCTATATTGTCAAGCAGTGCATCCCTTGAGGGAAGCAGATGATAGAGGCTTGTGGAAGCTTATAATATAACAATACGACTGAAAGAGATGATTAAAGCTACTTCAAGCTCAGCACTCTCCGTTCTTCATGTCCTAGTTCAATATTTATCGTTTAAAGGAAAGTGCAACATTCCATGTTTAGCTGTGACCAGCAGAGCGTAAAATGTCTCTCTGATGGTCGGCCAGTGTAAATCCAACTGCTGCATCTCACACATTGTTTTTCAGTGCAAGTTTCAGTGCACACGATCCACACATTTCAGCATGCGTTTCGCAATATGTGTAGAGTGTGTAAGGACGAACAGCCACACAATTGAGTGACGGGTCCAACAATGGCACCACCCTGCCTCCACCCTCTTCTCTAAACAGAGCTACAGGACGGAACATATTGCTTGTCAAACGGCTCAGCATTGATAGATGGTAGTAATTGTCACATAGGTCAGTCAAGTGTAACAAACTATTTGGTGCCTGTGATATGTAGTGTATTAGTATATTGATAATTTCACCTTTTAAACTAATGAGTTTTGGTTGACTTACTTTTGTAAGTGCACTGATCAATATTTTTACATTACCAATGGATGTGTAATTAGAAAGAAGTCGGTCATAATGAAGAACCCACAAACGACTAAAACTGAACAAATAATCTCCTCAGGCTACGACTGGCGGAGCTAATTATTATTTAAAATCACTCTCTCTACAGTCATTTTATTATATTTTTTTAATGAATACAGCATATAGGCAATTGCTTGCTGACATGTTAGCCATAACAGCTTTAAAGGGTGATAAAATGTCAGATGTTATATTCTTTTGTGTGTTCTGCTGCTCCCAAGTGACCAAAGAGTAATGAATGCAGCTTTAATTTAACGATATTTCCACCTCTACTGCAGCTCCCAGAGCTCCAACTCTGACAAATCTCATCAGTCGAGCTCTACAGCAGCTACTCCGTCCGTATTTTTCTGACAGAAAAGCTTAAACGGATAGTTAAAGGAGCATTCAAGCTGTTTTTGGGTACCACACATTTTACCCAAACTTGGTGGGTGGTAGTGCCCACAGTCAGTTTCCCTTTTTGAAGAAAAATGACAATGTGTCCATCCAGTAACTTCTGCTAATTTCTCCTCTTGTCTGTGTCTCCAGTCATCCAGTTCGGGATGGTGACTCTTTTCGTGGCGTCCTTCCCTCTGGCTCCGCTCTTCGCTCTTCTGAATAACATCATTGAGATTCGCCTGGACGCCAAGAAGTTTGTCATGGAGCTGCGCAGGCCGATTGCAGGCAAAGCCAAAGACATTGGTGGGTGTCCACCAACCCCGACTGAAATTAAATGTTTATTCTGCTAGATGTTTTCAGCTACACCGCCTTCTTAAGGGTAAAAAAAATCCAAGAGAAGACCTTGGTCAAGAAGGAGAGCAGATATGCAATTAATTTTGATAAACTTCACCTCACTCTGTGTGGGCTCTCGGCAGTAGAAATGAAACTACCTCAGACAGGTTTCAACGTACATACGGGCATGTGAATATTGCTTTAAGACAGACTATTATTTATTTATCCTTTAACTCAGTGGTTCTCAACTGGTCTGGCTGCGGGACCCACCATCACCCCTTAATGACAAGCCGCGACCCAAATTTTCAACTTCTCAAATTTATTTAATGAAAAGATGGTGCAGTTTGAACCTGAGCTGGAAATGTCCTCTGCAGTCGTGGTAGGGAGCTCTCTTGTGCAGATAAATTGTTCCTGTCAGTCCCCGTCCCACACATGTTTCACGTAAACGAGTAAAACTGCTTTGTTTGTTATGTCTGTAGATTCGTCCATTTGTAATGCAAAATGACCACTTGCCTTAATTCGAGCTGTGGTCTGTTGTTTGATGTCATCCGACATGTCTTCAATTCGCCTACTTATAGTGTCATTTGACAGAGGTATAGTTTTCAGTTTATCTGCTGCGGATTGATCCAACACGTCCATGTCCATGGCTGCAGGTAAGTAAGACACTTTTGTGATGTCCTCAGGTCTTGAAGTCGTCTTCGAAAGTACTCAACAGGTTTATCTTTGAGAGAAGGGTGTTTTGTTTCCAAATGCCGCTTCAGTTTTGACGGCTTCATGCTTTCTTGTGCCAGAACCTCGCTGCACAAAACACACTGAGGTTTTTGCGCTCTTTTGTTCTCAATGTAAGAAAATCCATATCTCATGTAGTCGGTGTCGTACTTCAGTTTTGCCATGCTCAATTAGCACATGAAAATGAACATTGTGGGTGTTCTTCTATACTGTGAAATGGTGGGTGTCTATTATCATTACAAGGCATTAATGCCAAATACTGTTAAGGAGTGCTGCATTAAAAATCCCCTTCAAAATAAAAGCACACGATTTTATTTTATTTTTTTCAGGCAAAGGCCCGCGACTCACTGAAAACGGGTCCGCGACCCACCAGTTGAGAATCACTGCTTTAACTGAAGGCTAAGAGAACGACATTTTCATATCTTTTTTTCATTGTGAAACAGGTCTAAGTGCCATATAAATACTGTGAAATTATCCAAACAGCCTGTATTAAGAAACTGTGCCTTTAAACAAGCCATCAGCATTTCCGTACCATTGTGATGTCACAACCTATAATATATAAACCATTTCACAGTTTTAGACATTCTTAATGTCCCAGTTTTTTTCCAGGTTGCAGTCAAGGAATATATATTCATTTATCCCTTGGTTGCAGTGTATGTGAATGGCATCAGCTGACAGGAAGTAAACATGGACCCAAGCTGTTGCCTAGCAACACAATTCTTTTGAAGCGCATTTAAATGGAGCGTTTCAGACAGAGGGTGAACACAGGTATATTCAAACAGACAGTATGAGCAAAATAAAGAGTTGTATTAACATGAAAGCATGTAAACACGTTCTAGTAAAAACCCCAAATACAAATGTGAACCTGGAAATGAGCATGATATGTCCCCTTTAAATCATAACATTAATATATTTTATTTATTCGTAGAGCACAGAAACAATAATTAATAAAGTTAAATTGACTGGAGCAAAACAAAGTAGGAGTTAAAAGTGACAAATGAAGACCCATTAATGCAGAAATGGTTGATAAAAGTTTATAAAAAGATTTAAAAGGAAGTCACTGAAGTAACAAGAGCCCTGACAGCAAACGCACAATCTCATTTAGTTTTAGTTTGGGGGGGATTGCCAGCAGAGTTTTGTTGCAAGATCCGAGGTTAATTGGAGGTACATATTGGCAGAAAAGCTCACAGATGAATGCTGGAGTTTCAGTCCACGTCAACAGTGATATCATAGAGCAGTTCATAGTTAATGCATCCTAAAAGTAAAAGGTAACGTTCCTGCAACACAATGCACAGTGAAGTCTTACCACCTCTGTGCTTGTGCCATCTAGTGGTGGCTGGGACTCACTGACCTAATACGGACGTGTTGAAGCTGACAGTTCCTTCCTTCTTTCTGCAGGCATCTGGTACAACCTCCTGAGAGGCCTCAGCAAGGTAGCAGTCATCGTCAATGTAAGTCTCGCGTCTGTACGGTCACGTTAACCCGGTGTTTTGATGTCATGAAGGCAGTAAGCTGAAGAGCCATTCTCCATCCCCCAGGCCTTTGTCATCTCCTTCACCTCGGACTTCATCCCACGGCTGGTCTACCAGTACATGTACAGCCTGGACGGCACCATGCACGGCTTCATCAACCACACGCTGTCTTACTTCCAAGTCAGTGACTTCCAGCCGGGGACAGAACCTCTCCAGCCGATGCACCTGGGCTACAAGGTAGACATCTGCAGGTAAGGTTTCACTTTAAAAAAGAAAAATGTAATTAATGTAATAAATATGAATATAAATAAAACTTCCAATTTGTAAATATTTGAAAACGATAAATTAAAAAATGTATCATTATCAAGCCCCAACCTCCCAAACAATTACTTATCATGTCTATTTTACCTTTTGTAATATTGATCATCTATAAGAAGCAATGGACATCTGACAACTTGTAAAGCATTAATGAAATCTTTTGAAACGTGTCTCTCTGTCTGCAGGTATAAGGACTACAGAGAACCTCCCTCGTCCAGCACACAGTATGAACTGTCTAAGGAGTTCTGGGCCATCCTGGCCGCCCGCCTCGCCTTCGTTGTTGTCTTTCAGGTTTGGAACCACACACGGATATTAATATCAGAGCACACATGCTGCACGCCTCGACATGCTTTCAGCGCACAGTGCTCACTTTTTCCATTCATATTTTATGTGGGCAAAGCAAACAAACCAGCAAACAACTCATTTATATTCGATGAATGAATGGCCTCTGAGTGAATCAGGAGGCTGTGTGGAGCTGCATGTGTCTGTCTGCTTCTCCTCCATTCATTTCCCTGGTGTGATTGATTTCACGTTATTCTCCAAACAAGACAACAAACTGTTCAACTTGAAATAAAACTTCCACCAGTCCTTTCTGCTGTTTAATGCTGTTGCTTCAAAAATGGTGCTCAATCTAACCGGAGCCACATGAGTTCTTTAGTTCCTGGCGTACGTTTTTCACCATCTGCTCTGTTATCTTTGGACCTGATTCTCTATTTTGTAGATTTGTTTTCTGAGCTCCTGTTATTTTCCTCACTGATAGTGTAAATCTTTTGTGTTTGGAAGCCCATTCCCACCAGGAAATACAATTGTTTGATTTTCATAATTAAATCCAATAATGTATCTCATGACTGATAGTAAAAAATGATGATATCATCGTTAAAATTAGAGCTAGACTGATGAATCAGTGAATATGATAAAGTGTCACCTTCCTATAGTTTTGTCCAACACAAAGCTCTGACAAGTAGATTCTTACACTCCCGTGGGGTCCAGGTGCATGCCACAACTTTAAAGAATATTTTAAAATGATGTAATTTGAAAGATTTGACTTTGTAGGTCAAAATGAGAATTTATAAACGTATAATAATGAAAGTATGGCATTTAAATCCATAATCATAAGACATTCTGACAGACTAAAGAATTAACGTCATATCTTTCATTTACTATGTCAGTTGGGAGTTAATCTGTTCATTTTCCCAACAGGAATTGGTCTGTATTACTTATATGACAAAACAAATCTCTAGTTAAAATGTAAATATATCTTTGTTTTCATTGATTCATGACTTACAGTATATATTACTGAAGCTCGACTAACTCACTGGGATAGCTATTTGTTAAAAAGAAGGAAACGGCTAGGCTAGTTAATGTTATCAAGTCCAGTTCTTTTGCCGCTAACCTAAAAATGTGTTAAAAATGTAATAAGAAATCACTTTCGTCTCTGAGAAGAAACATCACATCATCCTCTTACAAATAAAACATTTATAAAACATGAAACAACGATCGCTTCAGTACACTCTGGTGTTTTAAAGCTGCAGTCTCACTTGGTCTGGTATGACCATTAGCTTCTGCTGGCTAAAGTTAGCTTTTAGATTAGCTGGCTGTGTAAATGTCATTACAGCGTCAGCTTGTTGACTCTTGACTCAGATTGGCAAAGGTCATATAGTGCTACTAGACCTGTGATATCTGCTTCAACGAGACGTCTACTTGTGAGCCGTTCCAATCTGCTCTCTGTCCCCTCTGTCCTGTGCAGAACGTGGTGATGCTGATGAGCGACTTTGTGGACTGGCTGATCCCTGACATCCCCAAAGACATCAGCCTCCAGATCCACAAGGAGAAGATCCTCATGGTGGAGCTCTTCATGAAGGAGGAGCAGGGCAAAAGGCTTGCGGCGCGCGACAACCTCAACCAGGACAACTGCCCCTCCCCCTTGTCGGCCAATCGGAGCCCACGGCAGCCCCGTTCGCGGCCCGCCACGCACGACGTGGTCTGGGAGAACAAGAGCAAAGAGCAAGAAGCGAACGCAGCACCCGTGTACGAACCGTAAACGAGTTAATCCGCTGCTTAAAGCCTGGCTGTTAAAAGGTTAAGACCTTTTAACACGTGATCAGTTCTTAATAATTGGCAAAGCTGACAGTAAAAACTGAAACAATGACGTGTTCACGTTAGAATTCCTTCGCATAAAAAACAGGTTTTTTGATTCCTTTTAACATTCCTCCCGATGTTAAGTCAGACATCGTCAATTTAAAAATCCAACGACTATACTCAAAAGATTTATGATCACGACGCGTTATTTATTAGATGTACTGTATTTGAGGGGAACAAGCCATTAGCTTCACTTGACTCTGGGGAAATTACTTGTCAATGCCATCGTCGATCACGAAACGGCGCCAAACCCCACCTGCAACCCACCATGAATAATGTAATCCTGTTTTCAAGCAGCAAGTTCATACCTGCCACCTCTCCCACGGGACCTGAATGCAGCTTTCGTATTGAAGACAGCCTCCGTCCAAATGGTCCCGCTGAGAAGAGTTTCCTCCTGATACCGTACTAGTGAGACACGACTCAAGAGGAGGACCTCTCTCCTGCCATAAAACTCAGAAGCCTTTTTTTTTTTTGCACAATTATATACAAACGCAGGAATTTAATGATGTACTTTTTTGAATACGCAACGTGGTCGTCGGTTTGTTGGGATGAACGGCAAGGATCTGGAAGACCTGCTGTGTCGAGCGGCCTGTTGATTTGTACTATTGTCTTGTTCACGAGCACCACTTTGCTCGTTGTTACATTTGTTACATTTGTGAGTGTGAACACACTACCTAACCGTGCTCAGTGGCATTTATTCCTGGAAGCACAAGTCACATTATTATTCATTCCAATTGAACTGGAATTATTAAAGCTGCAATTGGCGAGATTTACAGCACAAACACAAAGTGATGTCACGCTCCGTCTCACCTCCTTAAGTGTTTCTTAAAGCTGAACTAACCGATTTCTATTTATTTATTTTTTTGCCACTCTGGGGCCGCAGAACAAGTTGAAAAACACAACACTTGCATATTGTCACCAAATAAAGTGACTACTTGCAAACAATTATTTACACATCCAACAAAGAGCAAAGTAAATGTTTCTGGCCACCCGGTCCTGTCCTTATAGTTTAAGCAGCTGAAGATATTTTTCTCTGGCTCTTTGATTGACTTGCATTAAGCTAATTAATAACTTCCACTGTCTGCTCAGATAGTGTACAGCGGGTTAAGAGAGAAAACATCTACCTGCGGCTGGAAACAACAATTCTCTGTTATGGTAATGTGATCTATTTATATTTCTTTAACATTATTAGCTGCTATAATTAACAGGACTCCAAACAAATGCTAATGTAGCTCTGTGTCTGCTGGATGTGAGAATGCAACTGTTTGCTAACAAGTTCACCTCATCGACTTAAAGGGTAACTTTGGTATTTTTCAACCTGGACCCTATGTTCCCATGTTGTTGTGTCTAAGTGACTAATGAGGACAACCAAATGGGTCCAGTATTGAAGGAGAACTCTGCAGACGCTAAATGGGCTGCAACATAATCGCTCGGGGCAGCAATGTCATTGTACGTTCACTAAAAGAGCTTGTTTTTGCCACTGACAGAATGCTCAGAATGTCTGATAACATTATGGAAAGAACCCTACAGAGAAATAAAACATTTTCATTTTGGTCTGAACAAGTTTGGCTCAAGGAGAAGTCTCGTTCTGCGATCTCGCGTCACGTCCACATTGTCGACATCAGCGAAACAATCAGCCACCACATTGAAAATCTTTGAGCTAACACTTAGCTTTCTGTACTCATCGAACTCTCATTCGCGTTTACTCTAGTGAGATGTCGAACGAGACTTCTGGAGCGAGACGTGGTGAGACATGATAACAAACAGACCAAATGAAGCAAGTTAAAGAAAACGTTCTCTGTAGGGTTCTTTCAATAATGTTGTCAGGTACTCATAATAACAATCTGGGCATGTCAGTGGCAAAAGCGAGCACTTACGTACAAGACGTACATTGCCGGTGTGGAGTTACCCTGAGCTGCTGCCAGCGGCAGCGTTCTCCCTCAATACCGGACCAACTTCAAAAACTGCTGTCCCCATTAGTCACGTAGACACAAAAACAAGGGACAGTAGGTTCAAAATACCAAAGTTACACTTTCAAAAGCTATGACATGTCAGTGCTGTGCTTTCATCTCGTGTCTGCTGCCCCCTAGTGGCCACAAAATCAGTCGATGCATGTTTGAGTAACTGCGATCAAACTCTGTAAACAGGATGAGAGTCCAGCATTTACTCTTTTTTGCCTCACTGCGTTTTGGATCATCTGTAAAGCGGAGCCGTTTACTGATGTCAACTCTCAGAGTTTCCTCGAACCAAATCAACGTCATTCTTGACAAAATTCTTTTTTAAAATTCACTTTTTAACCACCGATGGGTAATGTTGGCTTTCGCAGCTTTGAAGAGCCCAGAAGATGACGAGTAAATGTTTTTCTTTTAATTTCATAAAAAAAAACACAAAAGCCATTCACACCTTTGCATATCGTCGAGATGCTCAGCTGTATTTATTAGAGGGTTTAGATTTGTTGTGCACTAAAAATAAAACTTTATCTTAAAAGTGTAGGCAGCGTGTGCCGTCAGGAAACTGCATCTTGGGACAAATGGGCCTGAGGAATCTTGATTTTACTTAAAGGGACTAATTTTCAGATTCTTGATGATTCCGGAAAGCAGTTGTAGAGCGACTCTCTCACCCTGCCTTATATTCTCCTCTCTGGCTCGTTTGAGTTTTCCAAACATCATACGAAGGGATACAAGTCAAACCAGGACAGGCAACACTGTTGCCATTTGGCATTTTCAAGCACAAATGATTGAATAATATTTTGTTTTGTATTTATCAAGCTGCAAAGAAAAACATACGTGGGAGTGACTGGATACTACTTTGAAGAACGTAATAGTGCTGCGGACTGAAAGATGGAGTCACATGCGCAGTCTGCACGCATCGATGTGTCAAATCCTGCCTCCCCCGCTGTAAATACATGAATCTACCCCAGATTTAAGCGCTCAACCCAGACTGGTAGAATGTATTATTCTTATTATTTTTTTATTGCAGTGATGTATAATCACTGTAAGGTCAAAAATGTTCGATATCTGTTTTTTCTAATTTCATGACAATGCATTTCTAAGTGCATTTAACGTGTTGAAAGGGTTTTTTCCGCCCGCAAGGGACCAGTGACTGATACTTTGTCCTAGTGTCTTCATATTAATTAATTATTCTATGTTCTAGAAGACATCACTATGGACCTATTTCGCTGTATCTGGAAGGAAGCCAGACCACAAAGACATTTTTATCACAAAAGGACAGTACTTCTTTCCGGGATGTGACTTGCTCTTTTGAGAAAAAAGACTTTTCTTTCGACCAAATCTTATACTCCGTGTGTACGTAGGGTTAGCGTTGATATTCAGTGATAGATTGACGAATTGCCTTGGGGCCGCGGAGCCTGTGTCGGCTACAGCATTGTTTTTGTCCTCCGAATCTCTTGCAACCTGACATCACATGATAAAACACTGCAAGTTGTGAAATGCCTAATATCTATTAATAACATATGTCGAAGCACATTTCATGGGAGTGTGTGTATGCATGTATAACCGATTTGTCTGTGTCTGATATTTTGAGTCTTTTTTTTTGTTTTGTTTAAGCTAACTGCAAATAAATGAGAGAACTACCTGGAGTGCATCTATTTATTGGAAATCCCTGCATTTCACTTTATTTTGGTACTTTGATTGATTGCTAATTTCTACCACAGAAGTACAATATCAACTAAGGTGGGTCTTTTATTGTATCAACCCTGTCTCCTACAACATTACGTTTCCAACTGAACTGCACTCTCAATAACGTTTCGAGAGAGTACTTTCAAACACAATATACTTATTGCATGTAACCCCATAATGTTTAGAGACATTTCAATTATAAAATTGCTTTTATGTGTGACTTAATCTAAAACTTAAAATGACCTGTCATTTATCAAAATATAACCATGCGTGCTTGTAATGCACGTAATACATCATATATGCTTGTAATGTTGACTATTATGCTAAAACTAATGAAGTAATTGAACTTTGAGTTAAACTCACTCTGACATGATTGAATGACAGTCAGCAGGGGATAAAGGTTGTAAATTCAGGAACTAACTTGTGTGTTAGTGAGGGAACGACCTGTTCAGAGAGAGCTGCTTCTACAAAGATGGGGGCTAGCAGAAAAGCATTAAACTTAAAAAGTAGGTATGTCAGAAGGGATGAGACTATGAGAACAGTTTTGTCAAAATTATAAAAAAATGATCTGTTGTATGACCTTATATGGACCCGGAGGTTACAGAAGCCCCAATCCTCTCTTTTCTCTTCCTGTTTGTACCCTTTACAAACAGGAAGAGAAAAGAGAGGATTGGGGCTTCTTCTTTTGGGCGAGCTTTGAGGGTTTGGAGATTTTGAGAACTGGGTACATTTGAGATCTTGCATGATCAATAATTTTCATTTTTTTGTATTATTAATTTTTGTAACCTTTTTTGAACTTCTTGGAAAAAAATAAATGAAACTGGTTTGTATTTTGTGCATTCCAATCAAAGTCCAGTGTTGCTCATCTCTGGTGGGGTCCTCGTAGTCTCCTCGAGGTAAGAGAGCTCTTCCCCTGGGATAGGCTGACAGTAGTAAATCTGCTGAAAGCTAAGGTTAAGATTGTGTTGTTTATCATTGCGGTGATTTACTAATTTGGTTGGCTCAGATTGATTTTGAAGCTCTGCTAATGTATCATATGTGATGTTGCAGTGTTGGTTGATAATGTTTAGGCATTAGCTGAAGTGTATTAGGAAACAGTAGGGATTAGATTGGTATCTAAATTTAAGGGTGTTAGGGCCAGGGTCCTGAACCAAGCGAGGCTCCCAACCACACGGGAGTTCCTCCTCCAGCGGTGACTCTTTAGAGCGGGCTCACCCTGGAGTACATCCAGTCCTCCCACACCTATTGCATACACACACCTAAATCCATTGATTTGGGAGGCCGACGTTTTTAGCATGAAATAAGAGATACGACGGTGGCTAGTGTTATTAAATTATCCTGGCTTTCGCCTCCCTAAGCAGACGACGGTCTCGCGTGTATATTTTGGGGGGTGCGTTCGTTACCTAGGTCAGAGGTTATTGAACAAGCCGTCTCCCAGCGCTTCGAGAGCAACGGGAGAGGGTATTGGTTACGCAGCTAGGCTATACACCTTTTCAGTTCCCCCTCAGATAAACAGTGTTAGCTCTGTCAGCACTGTTGCCGTAGATTGCACTGTTAGCGCACAGCCGTCGCCATGTTGAGAGCCGTGTGAAGGAAATAGATATGCTCTGAATATCAAATTTAGCACTTTTGAAGTTGTAAATTGAAACAAAACAAAGAATCAACAAAACAATGGCTTGGTAAAAGATCATGATTTTACCCAGTGAGCATTTTTCCGTTGAAAAAATGTATAAAAAAAGACTATGGTCACCCTTGAAAAGACGTCCAAAACTGGTTCAAAAGTGAACGGACGGGACGGACTATTTGAAGACGTTGATTAAACGTTATTAAACCATATTACACCGGGATTTGCCATAGTGACATTTTCCCATCCTCTACATTGTGCTAATAATAGCATATCGTTATTTTAGAGCCTATCTAAGAAACCACATCCAAATATTACCACGAACAAAAAACAAATATGTGTTTATGCAATACATGTCGTGCCTACATTGATGGAATTGTCATATGCATCACAACCAGTTAGTTCCTACACAGTGAAAGACAATTAACATGCGAAAAGCCAACACAACAGGCTATATATATACAATATATTTCATGCACCTGACATTATATACGTCATTATATACGTCACCCAGGTATGACAGAGCAGGTAAGAACCAAGAAGACTCCAGTTAATACCCGCACGCGCACACACACACACACACACACACACACACACACACACACACACACACACTCTCACACACACACACACACACACTCACACACACACACACACACACTCACACACACACACCCACACCTATCTTAAACTGCAGACTAACAGACGGAACAAGCGGAAGTGAAAGTAAAAGTGAGGAGTTTCCTGGTTCAGACGGACAGCGTCGGCTTCTCAGCGGAGGGTTCGACTTGTGTCTGAGGCGACATGAGCTCTTTACATTTCAACAGCTTGTTGCTGCAAATTTCGAACCAGCTGACCCAGGAACAGCTGGCTAGCATGAAGTTTCTGTGCCTTGACATGGGGAAAGGAGTGCTGGAGAAGATCGAGATCGGGACACAACTGTTTCAGGCCCTGACGGAGAGAGGCAAACTGGGAGCCGACAACACGGAGTACCTGTCCCGGTTGCTCAAACACATTAACCGAAACGACCTCTTGAACAAGTTGGACAGCTTCGAAAGTGGGTCTGGAGACGGCGACGACCAGCCGGACGCGGCGGAGAGAGGTAGGCTGGAGTTAGTAGAGCCGCAGAAGGCGGTGTTCTCACCCGCTAACGTTACTGCTGAGTAGGAGGCTCCCACTAGTACTACCATTACTAGCTTAAAACTACTATCTAACTAATGCAGGCAAATACAGCAGTACTGTCATAGCATTTATTTTATTGTGGAGGTTGTACAATAGCATTCAGTGCTGTTGAACTTCATTGCGCTATCCTGTCAACAGCACCACAGTGACTGTTGTGATAGGCTGCATTCATGTTAGCTTTAGGGGGACATACTGTAGTAAACTGGCAACTGTAATAGTGTAGCTGACCTCTAAACTATTTATAATACTGTAGGATCATTATCATCATCATCATAATGTACTTGACAAAAAACTTCCCATTAAGTTGGCATTAAGCAAACGTGTAACCCCTCAAACCTCACCCATCAGTTATTTTCTTAAACTTGCAGTCACACTTTGCTCTGACAGATGTCTTTTTAAATACCTTGATACCACTTTACAGTCTTTGCGACTTGTGGATGAAGTCTTAATCTATTGTAGTTTGATATGACACATGACTGTGAGTCATGATAGACTATTCCGGTTAAATTTAGCCTATAGTTAACATTGCCAGGGAAAACCAGCGTCTCTGAACTTGCTGTGGCATGTACACATTTAGAGAGGACCTGGCAGTGCTAATGCCTCCACCCTCAATATGGCTGGTATTTTTCCATGTCCTGACCTGTTGTGTGGCTGGAACAGAGTTGTTTCAAGTGGGAACACTTCAAGCAGCAACAGTATGTGAATCGTAGAATATACCATGTTAGTAGACTTTGCAAATGTAGTTAAATCTTTTGACCAACTTCAGTCCCAAGACCCAAGCCAAGATCCCTGGTCTTGCGTGCCACCTGCATTAATTAATTGTTGTATTAATTCAAAATGAACCTCAGACATAATTACATTGCTTCTAATGCCACGTGTCCAGAGGGGAAGTTGCATTTTATATTTTGCATGAAGATGCTTTGTTTCCCAAAATTTAGATTTGTTTCCTTTTTTTTTCTTCTTCTCTAAACCCGCAACGTCTCCTCTGCTTCCTCATCAGCCAAACTGGACGTCGCCACCGAGGTGATCGCCGAGAACCTGGGAAAGACGTGGCGCAGGCTGGGCCGCAAACTGGGTTTGACCGACGTCAAGCTGGAGTCCGTCTCCAGGAGGCACACGGATCTGGAGGAGACGGCCAGGGAGCTGCTGAAGGAGTGGAGGAGGAGTCGGAAAGCCGAGGCCCGAGCGTCGGAGCTGGTGGTAGCCCTCAGAGCCTGCGAGCTCAACCTGACTGCCGACAAAGTGGAGGACAAGCTTCTAACCCTCTGATGTCGACGGGAGGTTTTTACAGATGAGACTGACGTGAACTCTGGGAGCTGTGATTAACCTTCGAGGGAAAAAAAATAAAAATCACCTGATCAATAAATCGACTTCCTGAATGTCACAAAACATGCTGATGGAGTTATGTTTCATATTTTGATCCGAGGATGAAAACAGAGAGCTGAAATGATGAACTTAACGTGTTAATTGTAATGTGTCACCAAATGATCATTCAACATGGAGACTTCTGCAGGTGGTGGTGGTGGGTTAGGGCTTGGCAGCACAGTTGGTATAAATTAGTCTTTGGATGTTTTTTCCTGCTGATACCAGAATCAAGTGCGTTGCAGTAGTCGAGTCTGGAGGAGATAAATACACAGATTACCTGGTCCTGGTCAAAATGTCCAAGTTAAAGAAAGCAGGACTGTAGTCCACTTTAAACACCTGAGCATGATTCAACTGAGTTACAAATGTCACCTAGGTTACGGACCTCTATACACCCAGAATAGACCAGAGTGTTAGTGCTGCTATTGCTGAGGGGGGTCTAGAGGGCTCATTATAATCGACTATTATAAATTCATATTCCAAAGGACTTCAGGACATTTTTGTACATCAGTATCTATCAACTATTATCAGTAGAGAGTGACAACCGGGTTCAAATTCAAAAGAAATCAATTGTGTGGAGACTTTTTTGTTTTCTAAAATCTTGGTTGCCAATGGCAGCGTAGAGATCAATCTAATGTCATGTTGTGAGATTAAAACCATAGACTGTATAAAAGAAGTGGAAGTAGTCATCGTGACGTCACCCATTGGTTTGTGGACTGCCGTTATCAAGCCTCGAGTTTGGCGGTTTGCGCGGTCGCCATCTTGGAACAAGACGGTCGCCATCTTGACTTTTTTGCAACCGATGAACGCAAGTTACCTTAGACACACTGGATACGTCTCTGGTAGCGGCAGCGATCTGTCAATCACAGTAAGCCCGCCCTAAAGCATACCCTTCTTTATGATCTATTTGACTCTAAATGGACCATAATTCACTAAATGAACATCATGCTGTATTGAAGAAGACTTGAAACTAGAGATTGAGACCATAAACTCATGTTTATAATGTTAACTGAGGTAATAAATCAAGTGAGAAGTAGTCATTTTCTCATAGACTTCCATACAATCAGACTTCTTTTTGCAACCAGAGGACTCGCCCCCTGCTGGTCAGCAGAGAGAATGCAGGTTTTAATTAAGACACTTCCGTATCGGCAGAGCCGGAGGACAATACAGGGATATAAAAGGGCTGTACTTAGTAGGTAGTGCAATACCGCCTCTTAAAAACCTGGTGGGTTTTATTAGCATCCAGTCACTGGATGATGAGTTATGGATGATGAGTTATTTCACTTTTGGGAAATCCACTTGTTCGCTTTCTGGCAGAGAGTCACTTTTGTTCAACTGATCAAACAAACAAGACATGTGTTCATTAGTGAGCTTTAAATGTGCTAGGCAGAACCAGGTCAGCTCTTTGTGCTAAGCTAAGCTAATCAGGTGCTGGCCAGCGCTTCATATTTTACAGATGTGAGCTCATGTTCTGCCAGAAAATTAGCATTTTCCAAAATGCCAAAATACTCAAAATAAAAATCAAAAGAACAGGAATGAATTGTAATAGTACACGCTGGAGTAGCTTTATTTTCTGATTAGAAGACATCAAACTGTTGACATTGATTGTTTTATGTGATATGAGAATAAAAATGAGAGTGTGTTTGAAGTGAAGTCTCATTAATGTCCCCTGAATCTACAAAGTGCCCATGTTCTTTGCCATTCCATTACTAAACAGTCAAGGCAGCGATCAGCGTTTGATGCTTATGAAGTCTGCAGGTTTATTGTTACAGGACAACCCAAACTGCCGTCCGCCCGAAACCCTCATCTGTTTCCGTGATGTCGTCAGGGAGGCGGGGCAAAGGTCACGTGCAGTTTCTGCAGAATAAAAAGGCGTGTCATTAAGGGTGACCCTGTAGTGGGATTGATAGTTGCTTGTTGTGTGAATATTCCAAAGATGTCTACTTGAACATAAAAGATAGATTCACATTTAGTCTGTCTCAGAACAATACTCGTATGCCTTCTTTTTTTTTGTAAATACTGCAGCTGCCCTTACAAAGTTTGTACTGTTGCATTCAGTATGTATTCAGTTGGCACATACTACTATGTCATAACATTGCACTTTGAACTTTGACACTCTTGCTCCTATATTTGCTGCGCAAAGGATTGTGGGTCAGAATAGCCAGAAAAGCATGCTGGCTTGCAGCGTTAAAAAAAATGTGACCAGATGTAGTAGGACATCCTGGAATTTTTTAGCATACTGTATTTGACATATTATAAATACTATAACCTTTTCTGGCGTCCTAAATAGTATGGTAGTATAGGTATTTTTGTGTGTTTTTTTGTAAGATTGTTTTTTGGCATTTCTACTTTATTTTGATAATGAGAGAGAGACAGGGGGGTGACATGCAGCAGAGGTCCCATGATGGCCGGACTAAAACCTGGGCTGCTGCAGCAGGGACTCAAGAAATAAAAAATAAAAAGAGCACCAGCTGCATTTGGTGGGGTGGCAACGCTTAGAACGTTTTCTAGCATGCAGTGCAGTCCTTATGGCACTACATCGCTTCTTCAAATTGTGAGGCCCCACCCCTTCTTTATCTACCAAAGGGGCATCCCAGAGGGCAAAGTCCTCGTTCTGTTTTTAGGGACTGCAGTGAATTGACTTTTACTGTGACCGTGTGTTTTTGTACATTTGCCGCAGTATACTTACAGCACTTGTACAGCCTGTTCAGCCTATCGATGTCATTCTTGCTCATCTGGGTGGCCTGGCCGAATGCCACGTTGCTGTTGGGAATGGGCACCATGGTGGGATAGTTGTTCTTAGAGAAGGCGTACCTGGAGAGTCACAGATACCACAATGCAGAGCGGGTTAGGAGTGGGTTTGATGGAAACTATCCCTGATACAACTGGGGATTTTAGTTCTTTGATGTGTCATGTGGTCATGTTTAAAAGCAGATCCACGTTGGTTGTGCTACTTCCCCAAAGTCTCTGATAAACAATCTCTTATTCAGGGCCTTAGACCTCCCTAAAGCCAACCAGTAGCAGTAGCTCATATAGGAGCACATGCTGATTATGTGATAATAATGAGAAACTTACAAAGAAAGACTAGAAAGTCAGAACATCTTCACAGTGATATGAACTACCTCTAGACAGTTACAGGAAAAATGGAAATGTCTGAACTTAAGTAAATGACACAAACATGAAGTCATCCATACTTCTCATATTGCATGACAGAGCCGTAGTCATAAGGAGTTCCCTGGTTCAGGGTGGCAATCTTGTCGAAGTTGTACGCCATGCCTGCGGGGATGAGAGTAAACATACATTTAAAATCACAGACATTCACCATTTTAAAGTTAAGTAAGAAGATCTGAATTTCAGTTGCGCAAACATGAGCTCAACTGGTGGAAGAAAAAAAAGAAGCAGCAGTTTTTCAGAGTCCCAAAAGTAAATTGTAATCAGCTCTCACTCTTATCAATACTGGTATGCTTTAAGCTGCAGTTCTACTTATGGCCACTAGATGGGGGCTCTTAAAAACACAGACTTTATAGAACTTCATACACAATTCCCTTTTAAGAGTCGGTAAATTATGTGCACTTTATTACACAATCTATTGATCTTGGGTCCAGTCGGCGGTGTTATTTTCCTTTTTCCAGACAAAATCCAGTAAATGTGTTCTAAATGCACTGAGCTCGAGAGGCCGCTTTGTGGGGATAGCTTGATGCTTACAATGTAATTTGCCTTGAGTGTGGCAATACGCATGTTTAAAGCCTTTGGGCAATTAAAGCAGGTGCCACAAATTTGATGTGGAGTGGGACAGATCGCCAGTTGCCCCGCTGCAATCTAATTGGCTATTTGCCAAGAACTGTTGTCGTCATTTGATAGTTAATATAAGAGCAAAATAGGCTTTTTGCCCCTTTTATTCAGGTTTAACTCAAACAACGAGACCGTCTCTGCCTCTAAGACTACTCGAAAGATTAAAAAACAATACAAGTCACGAAGTAGACGGTGAAGCTGTCTCACCATCGATGATGTTCGCCCACTCCACTCTGATGTAGCTGTCCCTGTCAGAGCGGGTCTGCTCGTGGTTGAAGCCCAGAGCGTGGAGCAGCTCGTGCTGGACGGTGCCGTGGTAGAGGCATCCGCTACGGGCCAGAGACACAGTCTGAGCGTTGCCCTGACGACCCACGAAGGAGTAGCAGCTGTCGATGCACAAACAAAAGGCAGTTTTGAGAAATCACACAGAATATCACCACATATAATCCTTGTAGAACAAAAATAGATTGGTTGAAGGTGTCAATTGTTGGAGTGAGAGCAAAAGTTGAGTTGTAAAACCTACAGCCGGACCCTTACCCGTTCCTGGACTCGATGCTCAGCCACTCGTTATCTCCGTTCTGGTAGGGTCTGAAGCGAATGCAGGACACCGAGGAGAAAGACTCCAGTCCGCGAGTGATGATGGATTGCTCTCGGGAGGCTGGCAGGGCAAATATGGCAGGTCGAGATTATCTGTAGCAGCGGAACTTTTCCTTTACCGTAATGATTTATGTTGTGTAATTAAACTGCACAATGCACCGACAGCCTCAGGTTGTTATTATAAGTGTCCCTTTAGGACCTTATGGAGAAATAAAACCTTTTTGGACCCTAAAAGTCAACTCGTGTGGTTGTACAAAAACATTCATAGGGAAGTGACAGTAAGGTTAAAAATAATGAATGTAAAAAAAAGAATCACTGCTCACAGTAGTGGTTGGCGATGAAGTAGGGGATGTAGACCTTTCCATCGGTCCACTTTCTCCACAGGCAGTCTCTGGAGGTGCAGGGGTCAGCGTTTCTGTCGGCCTCAGACTTGATAGCGATGTCGCCTCCGATCAGGATGGGCTCGTCCAAGTCAAGGGCTGCAGGCCCAACACGGGTGTAAGGCGTGAGTCGGAAATACACCGCGGGTAAATTAACCTTTTGTTGTACAGATCGGTACTATTTTGCCACTGAGATTTTACAGGCCGTTACATGCTGTGCGTGTGTGTGTGTGTGTGTGTGTGTGTGTGTGTGTGTGTGTGTGTGTGTGTGTGTGTGTGTGTGTGTGTGTGTGTGTGTGTGTGTGTGTGTGTAACATTTCAGTCGTACGTTAAAGTGTGGTCTCGGTGGAGCAACCCATGCTTGCAAAACAAAATGTTGCATTCAGTGACAGCATTTTTTTTTTTGCAACATTTCCTATAACATGGCCTCTACAACAAAACAGTTAAGATCAAGAAAAGCTCTACTCACTGCGGTCTCTATTGGCTCTCTCCAGCAGCTCACCAACAGAAAGCTCCCTGGATGCTTCCTCCTCAATGGTAGCAACATCTGCACAACATGTGACACAGTATGAACTGCACAGTCCTCATTTTGAATATAAGAGCTTAGTGAATCAGAATCACTTTCACGTTCCCTGCAATTGCATATATATATTATTTAAAGCTGATAAAGAAGGGCTTTCATTTCATTCTTACCTTCCTGTACTCGTCCACAGCGACATGGAAAAAAAGAAGAGCCAAACGTTATGGAAGCTCAGAGACGGAATACAAATCAGCTCTGTATTATCATGTACTGGATCCTCCAGCTGTGTGAAATTTTGAAATATTTTGATGCCGAAGGTTTTGATTGATGAAAAAAATATACATTTCTATGAATGTTTTTAATTAAGAGGTGAATAATTATGTAGATAAATACAAGTGAAAATAATCATTTGTATGTATTATTGAAACTCAGCTCATTGTAATAAAATATGTAATAAACAGCTTTTATTTGTTATTTGTCACTTTTTGCATCATAATGGCATTATATATGTGCAGAAATAAAATATAATTATCATCCAAAATAAGATTTATAAACAACATTTCATAACATGGACTTGTTTAACAATGACGTTGAGGCTCCATATCTTTTGGCCTATAGTAGCTGTTTGGACTTTTTGTTTTGTTCCCATTATGCATCTGGACATTTCCACATTTTTTTATAAATTTTCTTTGTAGCTTTATACTTGAACTTCAATCAATTTCATTGTCAGACTTAAATCTGTGAAAGGTAAACTATAGCTTTTCATTTTCAAATAAAGGTCCTAATATCCATTTGGCCTCTCAATATTTTCTGTTTTTAGAGCAAATAAAACTGCATGTATTAATAATAAATAAGTAATACGAATAAAATTAGATAAAATATTTAAAAAAATGATAAATAAACTATTAAGGATATGTCTATATGTTTTTGGCTCCAAGTCTGTGTTTGTTTCCAATATCTACTTTTTTATTTGGGCCTGGTTGTTTCTAGTAGTTGATAAAACATTAAATATTTAACATGGTTCTCTATCTATTTCCCTCCTTCTGGATGATTTTAGGTGTATAGCTTCAGCCTGAAAACATTACATTTCAAATAAAATAAAGTGTTGGAACTTGTTTTTCGGGTGCCCTTTTTTTGCCACATTTATGACATTAATTTCCGATTGGCCTGTTTGGAGCCAACACACAGGCCTTCATGTCATGTAGGGGAATATTTTACCTCGGCCCATGAAGAGGACACCAGCAGCAGGGTCACGAGAGACCAAGAGAAGACCAACATGGCTGCAACAGACCTACAGTAACCAGAGAGCGTGAAGACGATGAGGAGGGAGAAGAAGTGAAAACAGAACTCGCACAGAGGAAAAATTAAGTAGGGTTAAGTCAAATTAACCAAAAAAATAGCATGTTGTCAAAAATATATAATCCATAAGTTGTATTACTTATACTATCACTGATGGGGTTCTTACCTGAAAGCCTTAACAGAGAATGATTGTCTGGCTGTTACCCAGTGACAGTTTATATACAGTCCAGGTACTCCAAGAGCTGATGATATTTCAGAGTGTGCAAACACAACAGCACTGTAAATGGAAAATTCAGAGGTTTTGCAACCCGTGTGAAGCATTGCGACTGTCCCAGGTGTCTCGATGGGTGGGTGCCCTTTTTTTGCCCTAGTGTTCTTTATTTGTGTAATTGCTAAAACACAATTTCTGAAGAAGCAGAAACACAAAACATACAAAAACATTTTTAAAAAATTGCAAAATATCTTCATTCTCATTCAAAAGCAAATACTTATTTTAAAGCAATATATAAACTCTTCTTAAAAATATATTTTTATATCACAACTTTACACACTAGATAAATAACTCTTCCCACATGCCGACTGCACACTGATGTAATAAAACACTATTTTCCTAAATAGTCATACATTTTTTACATTTTGGGCTATTTTGCTTCCGTAACATGTCTTCTTTCAAACTAGTGGAAAGAGAACACCCTGAATGAATTTTTAGGTGTTTATTTTATTACTTGGTCTAAAGATTTCTCCAAAATTCAGCCAAAGTTACCATTAGATAATGCCTCATTTGCATATTCAAACATTTCAGGGCATCTGTAATACAAAAATATTATCTCCTTAATGTAAGTACTCAACTGGGGAAGTTTCATGGCGACATCTATCATTAAAAATATTCACCTGTGGTCTCTGAAGGTGACATGAACATATTACTGTATTGTACCGTAAACCAAATACGGTACATTGTATTTACAGTCCTCTGACTCCCTTTCGCCAAAACTGGTCTCCATTGTTGTGCACAACGAAGAGCAAACCTGAATCCCATTCATAGTGTTGAAGCTCTGATTTTTAAGAAATCTAATTGCTTACAGGTGTTTGTTTTCACAGGTACATTCTGGGTGCAGGTAATTGATAATTGAGTGTGGAATTTCAATCAATCAAAATGTATTTGTATAGCACTTTTTAAAATACAACAAAGGTTGCCCAAAGTGCTGCACATACAGTAGTCATACAAACAAAGACTGGATTAATAACAGTAAGTGACATTAAAATCAAGACAAACTGACGCAAATCACACAAAAGTGCCATGTTAAGATCAAAGGTGATAGGCCAGTGAAAAGAAATAGGTTTTTAAACGACTGTTAAACATTGGTAAGGTGGATGACAACCTAATATGAAGGGGAAGGTTGTTTCAGAGCTTAGGGGCAGCAACAGAGAAGGACCGGTCGGCCCGGGTTGTCATTTTTGTTTTTGGAAGAACTAAAAGCTGTTGGCCGAGAGATCTTAGTGAGCGAGGTGGGGTATAGGGCTGCAGCAGGTCAGACAGGTTTTGCCTATTCCAGCATACAAAGAATTACAATAGTCCAGCCTGGAGGTGATAAAAGCATGAATAACTTTCTCCAGGTCTTTTGCCGATAGAAAGGCTTTGACTTTAGCTAAGAGTCTTAGCTGAAAGAAGCTGACTTTGACCACAGACGCATCTTGGAGGTCCAATATAAAAGATGAGTCCAAGATCACACCCAGATTTTTTACATGGAATTTGCAGTGGGTTGCCATGGGGCCAAGACACAATGAGGGATTGTCCGGTATAGCAGCTGAAAGGTGAGAGGGATTTATTACCATGATCTCTGTTTTACCTTCATTGAGGCATGGAAAATTAAGCAAGAGCCAGCTTTTGACATCTGCCAGGCCATTAAAGAATTTGTTGAGGCAGTTCCAAGTTTGAGGGGAAGGTATATTTGAATGTCGTCGGCATAGAGGTGATAAGAAATGTTATGTTTCTGGAAAATGGATCCAAGAGGCAGCATGTACAGTGTGAACAGTAGTGGGCCCAAAATGGACCCCTGCGGTACACCACAGGTCAGGGGGGCCGGTTGAGAGGAGCAGTTGCCCATGTTGACAGAGAATGATCTGTCGGTCAGATAAGACTTAAAACATTGTAGGGCAGTACCTCGGATGCCGACGGAGTGCTCAAGTCGGGAGATTAAAATGTCGTGGTCCACAGTGTCAAAAGCAGCAGAGAGATCAAGTAAAAGCAAAATGGCGGGATCTCCAGCATCAGCAATGATTAAAAGGTCGTTAAAAACTTTTAAAAGGGCAGATTCAGTGCTGTGAGACAAAACCAGATTGAAAAACATCACAGATGCCGTTCAAGCTGATAAAAGATTGAAGCTGTTGAAATACAACTTTCTCAAAGATTTTTGACAGAAAAGGCAAGGTGGATATTGGTCTGTAATGTGATGGGTCAGAGGGTTCCAGATTAGGTTTCTTGATGAGAGGAGTTACTGTTGCATGTTTAAAATAGACTGGGACTGAACCAGAAAACAGACAGCTGTTCATGATTGACAGTATACATGGTCCAATTTCAACAAAAACCTGCTTAAAGAGACCTGAGGGGATGATGTCAGAGTTGCACATTGTAGTTTTTAGTTGTTCAACAATTTTAGTGAGAGCTGGGAGGGAAACAGGCTTAAAATGGTCCGACACAGCAGAAAAAGTGGGAGAGTTACTTGGATCAGTGTAGTGGGATGTAACACCAGACCTAAATTCTGAGATTTTGTCCTGGAAGAACCTAAGAAAGGTGTCGCACTGTGTCGGAGACATACTTAAACACGTCGGGATTGGGGGGTTGATAACAGAGTTAATGATCTTGAAGAGATCTTGAAGAGACAATGGCAGTGTTTAGCAACAGACAAACCGGAATTTAGTTTTGAATGATGTCTCTATGGTTCAGCCTGGTCAATAGATATACGACCACTTCGCTCTGCTGCCTCGGGGCGATTGGTTGCCCCGTCGCTCAGAGGTCCCTGCGGCCGATCAACCCGGTCACGGCTGTTTTCTGTCCTGGCTCCACAGTGGTGGAATGAACTCCCCACTGACGTCAGGACAGCAGGGTCGCTGCCCATCTTTCGGCGCAGGCTGAAAACTCACCTCTTCAAGAAGTACTACCCGGAGCCTTCCACTCAGCACTTATTGTATTCATACTAGTTTGTTGCACTTATTGTATTTGTATTAGTTTGTTGCACTTATTGCATTCATTTGTTTCTGCACTGTACTTTGGCTCTGGTTTATGCTCTTAGATGCTTGTTTAAAAAAAGGAGATGCACTTATGACTTCTGGTGACTAGTAGTTCTCTTGAATACCTATGTTGAATACACTTATTGTAAGTCGCTTTGGATAAAAGCGTCTCCTAATTGACTGTAATGTAATGTAATGTAATACTACATGAGTTAGTATAACAGCAACAACAACATTTGCTTGAAGGCAGGGTTTTGCTCCCGGACGTTGGGTGGTGTCATAGATCCACTTCCTCTCAAAGGTGTTGGATGGGGTCTAGATCAGGGGTTCTTAACCTTTTTGACCTCGGGGCCCAACTTTTCAAGTACAAAGTGGCCCGGGGCCCATTCAAATATTAACACTGTATTGGTTTAACTAATTTATCTCACTCTTGGTTTGATTTGTATTCAATAACTATATTAAATCCACTTACAGTTCAACAAGCAAAACCCTTGTCAAATAAATGAGATGATACAATGTGATGATCACAAAGAAGCAGTACATTGTATGGTTTTGATAAGCTGCGAGTGGTAAGAGTAAATATTAAGATCAGTGGTGGAATGTAACTAGTATATTTGCTTAAGTACTGTATGTACAAATTCAAGGTACTTTACTTGAGTATTTCTATTTTATTCAACTTTGTACTTCCACTCCACTACATCTCAGAGGGAAATATTGTACTTTTTACTCCAATACATTTGTCTGGCAGCTTTAGTTACTTTGCACATTATAATTTGTCAAACCCTTCTAACTACTGTTAAGGCAGAAGTTGGGGACAAAGGAGCACAGAGGGGGGGGGGCTCTGACCCCTGGGCCTCTGCTGCTGTGACTTTCTGCTTCAAAGTCTCACCAAAAACGAACTGGAACCGGTTTAAAAGTATAACTTGTATTTAATTTCAAATGCAATCTGAATTAACTATTAATAGTAACTGCTCTCGAGAACAGAGATCACACACTTTCACTCTCAGGTCTCACAAAATAGGAGTTTCTGTAAAGCGATCGTGTGGGGTCTGCCTCTGCTCTCTTGAACAAAGCTCTTTATACTGCAGAAAAGACAGGGGGGTCAAATCGTCATAAAAACTGCAGGTGAGCCAATCGGTGTTACTCAAACATTTGATCATCTTGGCCACTGTCCTGAACCAATCGATGCCTTGCTTTTATTTACAACCATTTGGCTGTTTATTCGATTCCTCTCTCTGCTTCACCAGCCATTCTGGTGCCTTCACAGCTGGAGACGTCCTTTGAAGCTCATCTCTGCATTGTCCTCTCCGCATTCCTGCTGCCTTTTATGACTCTCTGTCTTCCTGTCTCCAATGCTCCTCACTTCATGTCCCTGAATCTGACCCTATCTGACCTTTTATACTTCCTTTCTTACAGTGTTCAATACTTCAGTGTTTAATACTTTTATGGCTTATACATATGGCTTAATACATTCAATGTGTCAATATACTGTAATATAATATCCTCTATCTGTAAACCTCCTGTAAACATAATACATTTCATAGATAAATATATTGCAACTCTTTAACCCATGGTAACATTCTTATTATTTTGACACTTCTATTCACCATAAGAGGTGCTAATAATCATACTAAACTACTTCTAATACTAAAATCCTACTAATTCTATCTTCTATACTGAAATCCTTCACACTACCCAAACTGAACAACAGAGTATAAAGGAGTTAAAATGAGCTCCACCTTAAACATCTGCAGCAGGAATAATGATCCAAACAAATATAAATATGTAATATCTATATATAATAGTAAAACACTGACAGGAATCATGTTTCTGTTAATTAGTACTTTTATTACTATCGTTTGTAGTCCAATGACCTCATGTTCTGTGTTTTAGTTCAGTAAACGAGTGACTGAAGTCAGGTTGGTTGTGTGAGGTGAGATGTGAAGGACAGCTGACAGGTGATGATCAGTGAGAGAGGATCTGGATCTGGATTCATTAAACTTCATCACGGAGAATGTTTGTTCACATATGTAGGTCGATCCAAAGAGAACCAACATCTTCTGAGCATGTTGATTTAGCAGCTTAGCTACAAAGCCTCAGATGTCCGTGTCGCTCTGCATCACCAACACATCTCAGGTAGCCAACATGACCTGGCCCAGCTCCGGAGTAAGATCGGCATGCCGGAAGAAACACGTCGGGCCGAGTCCGGTCGGGATGAATGACGCCCCAGAATCGGGCCAAATACACCGGCCCGGTTCCGACTGCCGACACTGCTATTATTGGGATTGCAGTGAGCCGCTGCTCGCACATCCACGAACGTACTAACGTACGTAAATTGAGATAAAAGACAGCAGCAGTCGCCTTCAAAATAAAAGCAGTGCAGCTGTATTCCGTGCATGATGTAGCTACAATTATTTACGTTTCATTCCTAATTTCCCATTGACGTCCCGCGGGCCGTACAATGCCCAGGTCTGACCTATGCGGTCCCGCGGCCCTCGCGGCCCACAGGTGGAAAACTGAAATTATTTTGCGGCCCTCTAGGTGGCGCTCGCGGCCCAATGGTGGGCCGCGGCCCCGTGGTTAAGAATCACTGGTCTAGATCAAGTCAAGTTCTTCCACACTTAACCATGTCACATTAAGGTTCCTGTCAACCCTCCTGGTTCCCTGATTGATTCGCTTCCTACAAAGAAATGCTCCACCTGCTTAATCTATAACTACATTGATTCCCTTAAGCCCAATTAGACAGCCCCTCTCAAACTGATTTGGCAGCAGGAAAGTGATGTGGCAACCTGACAACCGGTAAGACTATATCCAAATCGATCTAGTCCACTCTTCTTCAATGTGCGCTAGGCATGTTTTATTAGAGTCGATTCTACAAATGAGCGATTGGCAGCAATTTACCCGGATACCAGTGATATTTGGTGCAAACTCACCTGCTCCGGTCCCATCCAACTTTAACAGATTTCTGGCATAAAATATTAAACACACTTTGAAAAGCTTTTTGTCATGAGCCGTAACCTCCCAAGGCCGTATTTGGAGCAGTCAACTTTCCATTGATAAAAAACAGCCGTTGCAACTCTATTAACCAGACGCCTCATTTTATCTGATTGGAGGCACACTTTTCACCTGGAAGCCCTTAATTGAATATCTGAATAAGGCTACCATCTGTCCGCATTGGCGACTAGATGCCACTGTGTGTTATTGTTTATATGCCTTGTCGGTCAAATCAGAGTTCATTCAGATATCTTAGATATGTCCTTGTTTATTGTTCACAATACTGATATAAAATGAATGACAAAGTTTCAAGTTACCTGAAACTATAAAGGGCCCAGCCCACGAGAAACAGCCTCAGACAGAGAGTGCACACAAACATGTGTCCACATGTTTTGGCCATACAGTGTACTTTGTTTTTGTTGCCGCTTCTGAGCTTGATTTCTTATTTTATCGACTGAGAACGAAATCTCACCTCAAGGTTAATTTTGTAGCTGTTCTGGAGCTTTTGATATGATCACATGGGCTTCGTCAACAGATGGAGTTCGTCCTAAATGAATCATGTGTGTATTTAAAATGTAATCATATTACAATTGATTTTTTTAATGGGCCTGGGGACATCTTGTATCTATAATCCTGCTATCGTCCTGATTCACGTATAACGTCTTCATCTGCATTTTCACTGTATCCTCACCGACTCTTACATGTTATATTGGAGAGTCTGAGTTTGAAACATCTGTCACTCTGTCCGAGAGAAAAAAACAAAAAAACACACACACCCTCCTCTGCTCTTATCAGCGTGGGACATTCAACACACTGCTGTCAATATAACCCCCCCACCCACAGCAGGAAACTGTTGAGACAAGGCCTGGCAGACACGTACTGTATGTAGCCAGTGGGGACGGGTCATTCCATCCACAGCTAATACGCCCGATATATCAACATATATCTCAGTATATTCACATTGTGCTTGTTGTGCTTTAACATTCTAGAGGAATTACAGAAGCATTTGTAACTGCTAAAACACATTTTCTGAAATTTGGGCCCTCTTTGTAAAAACTGCACACAAAAACCAAAAACATACACACAAAATACAAAATGTCTGACATCTCTTGCAAAAGCAAACGCCTCATTCAAAACAAGACAAGACACAAAAACTGGTACTTGTGGCACAAATATTGAAAGTTAACGGCCGAACCATAAGCACATTGTTGCTTGACACTAAATTCTAAAACACACTTTTTTAGAATTCTAATTACACACGATTATCTTTATCAAGTTGTTTTGCTAAACACTGCTATTGAAATACCACACTCAGTGTCCAATCAACTGCGCCCAGAATGCACCTGGCGAAAATAGCACTTGGAACCAATTAGATCACTTAGAAATGAGAAAGAGAATCAGGGTAAGTAATTCGCTCCCTGCTCAACAGCATTTCAGTGCCCAGTTGTTTGGTATTTAATGACCAGAAGTTGTTTCATTGTACATCACTGTACAGTGTGAGCTCACATTCAGAATTCATAGAAGTCATAATTTCTTCACATTGATTTAAACAGTGAGTGAGGACCCAAAATGCATGCTGACAGGAGGTGGGTGATCCGGAGTAGATAAACTGTGGCGTTGATGGAAGGCAGCTGTACGGACTGGACAGGTGATGTGAATGAGCCGTAATCAGGAGGGAGTCACGGACATGGAAACACACACAGAGACAGAGAGGGACACGGGGGAGGACAAGAGACACTGGGACATAAACACAAACACATATTTCAACTGTCATGAAAAATCCTGAGGAGGTTAGCAGACTATATGACCTTGAAAAATGAAGCATATGTTACAATGTATTTTTTTCATGTATTTCAGCGCTCCGCTGCTCTTATCACACTTCTACTGCTTCACTCCAAACTGTTGCCTTGATCTCTGATGTGCTCGATGGGACTTGTTGTAAATCGTTAGCATCTCTCTGTAGCTTGTTCTGCTAACCGGTCCTCCTCCACTTTATTTCCCTTCAGTACTTGTGACACAAAAACTGTATCACAAAGAACATAAAAGTGCAGAGATACGTCTGACAATGCCCACTGAAATTTAGAAATTAATAATTTAATGAAATTAATTGTAATCATTTTATGATTGTAGCAAAAACTAGGAAACACAATAGGATTTTCATGCTTTTCTAGTAGGATAAACATTGTTTAAGGAATGAAATGAAACTATCAAAAGATACAAAAAACTGTTTACTATTTGGCTTGAAGTTGTTAACTCTTGATTTGTGAATGTGTAACTTTAGGAGAAGATACAAAAGTTAGTTTGAATCATCTGATAAATGAGTTTCCAGCATCACACTCCAAAAACACGACATTCATTCCTTCATTTCTATTGGTTTAAAGAAAGCAGTGAAGATAGAGACATCTGTCTCCAGAGTGGACATTTAAAGAATAAGTGGACCAAATATTCTTCCTCATTATTACAGAATAATCAGTCTGAGTTTAGATATGTTGATCAATGTGTTTGTGTTTCCTGTATAATTTCAGTTTACCATCAAGAAGAACTTTCTGCATTTATTATCATTTTTCATTCCATAATATTTAATTTTTCATTGTGAGGCTTGGCACCATAAGAGCCGTCCCTTCAGTAGGAGATGTGTGTTTTATCATCATTGTAATCTCTTTCTGAGATGCCGTTATATTGATGGCCGATGCCTTTAAAAGTGGGTTTGATGAGCAGCTGGTTGGTTTTCCAGCCTTGATACCTAAATTCAAGTTCCTCTAAAGTTCCTATATTAAGTCTACAACTTTGAGACATTTAATGTCCTCATCACACTTGACATCATACCAGAACAGTTCTGACTGAATACATGTATGATTGAATATGCTCAGTCAGCGTTTGAGAAAACAACCACGGATGTGATGAAAGAAAGCAAAGAGAGAGCCGTGTTCCAGTTAAAGTATCTTTATAGTCGGATCATTGACTGTTGTGCAGATGAGTTCAGGTCTGCAGCTGCTGCTGTTCAGAGAGCACCAGGAGACCGTCTTCCCTCTGCTGCGTCCTGTCAGGACATCTGAGCGGGCTTCTTCTGTAACGGTGAACAGCACAGAGGTGGATCAGGTCAAAAACTGAGTGATGGACACAGACTGCAGACAGTGTAACATGGATATTCACAGTGCGTTCATGTGGACACTCACAGCAGCTGTAGAGCCTGTTGAGTCTGGCGATGTCGTTGCGGCTCATCTCCTTGGCGTTGCCGAAGGACACGTTGGAGTTGGGGATGGGGACCATGGTGGGCTGGTTGTTCTTGGAGAAGGCGGTCCTGAGAGAGGACACGGAGCAGTTAGAAGGAACCACAGCGCATCCTACGCACACACACACACACACACACACACACACACACACACACATATGAAGAAGTAGAAGCAGGACTGAAGTGAAGCCACTTGTTCTCACTTGTGGTACTGCATGACAGAGCCGTAATCGTAAGGAGTGCCCTGGTTGAGGGTGGCGATCTTCCTGAAGTTGTGCTCCATTCCTGGAAAAAACAAGAAGAAGAATGACATTATAGTTAACATAACATTCCAGTTGTTTGGTTTGAATTCACATTGACTGGTTTTATATTCAGAAAGCTGCAGTCACACAATGAGCTTCTGTTTCATGGAGGATCAGTGATTTGCTAAAATGTGGTGTTTTGGCTATTTTTGTCCACTAGGGGACACCAGAGACCCGCTGTACTTACTGAATTTCTTCCCTTATAAAGTAATATTTTTCACTTGTCTGAAGTTCACCGGCTCTCCTCTCTAATATATCAGAATAACAAACAGCTGCATTACCAGACTGAACGTTCTGCAGCATGACTCTGATGTGGTTGTCCCTGTCGGAGCGGGTCTGTTCGTGGTTGAAGCCCAGAGCGTGGAGCAGCTCGTGCTGGGTGGTGCCGTGGTAGAGGCATCCTCTACGGGCCAAAGACACGACCTGCTTCCCTCCACGACGGCCGACGAAGGAGTAGCAGCTGGACGGGATCAGAGATGAGTTGAACAACACCGAAGTCTGAGGAAACGCTCTCGAGTGTAAACGGCTCCGCGACGTCTCTTTCTTACCCGTTCAGGGACTCGATGCTCAGCCAGTCGCGGTCGCTGCTTCTGGTGGGCCTGAAGCGGATGCAGGAGAAGGAAGAGAAGGACTCCAGTCCACGGGTGATGATGGCCTTCTCACGGGAGGCTGGCAGGACCACAGCACACAACATTCAGCTGTTTACTGTGAAAAACAGAGGACCATACTGGCCCCAAATATCTGACAGATTTTCAAAAACCTTTCTGTCAAAGTTGCTGCATTAGAAGTGACAGCCTACTGTAAATAGACAAAGTGTGTGTGCACAGGCCTCCCAGGCCTCTGTGTGACACTTACAGAAGTGGTTGGTGATGTAATAAGGAATGTAGACCTTCCTGTCAGTGGACTTGCCCCACTTGCAGCCTCGGCTGGTGCAGGGGTCGGCGTTTCTCTCGGCCTCGCTGTCGATGGCGATGTCTCCTCCGGTCAGGATGGGGTCATCGACGGAGCGGACTGAAACACATCACAGCAGCAACTCAGACACCTGTTGAAGTGCTGCTACTAAAAGAAGAGAGCAGAAATATCAACAGCTGTCTGGAGGAACACGGTGACCACAGCAGCTCACTCACTCAGATTACTGTTGGCTCTCTCCAGCAGCTCAGAGACAGAAAGCTCCCCGGAGTCGTCCTCTGCAGTGTCCTCTGCACAGTGACATCAATAACAACACAGTTTCACTTTGTATGGAAAATACACCAGTCACAATACTGAGCATGTGGGTACCACAGCTCTGATCATTAGAATAGATCACATACCTGCCTGCAGGTTCAGCGTGGGATGAGAGGAAAGACAAACACATTAGAAACAAAACCACATGACTAGAAGTTACAGCTAAAAGTCAACGTTACACTGTTTCTTAAAGTGGCATGTTCAAGTTAAAACTGTCAGAAGTATAAAGAGATTATGAGACGCACGTTAGGCATCATAGAACCTGAAGCTTTGTAGATAAAGTGCACCATATGACCTAAACTGTGTCATCATCTGTGAGAAATTAACTAAACACTACTGAAAAACAGTGAACAAAGGTGATTAAAAACTCAGCTGAGGTGTAAATAAATGTTCTATTTAACCTCCTAACAGCATCTTTGTGAACGTGGAGAAGACGACCGGCTTCATATGAGAGAGAGGAGGCCGTTCATGTTCATGACTGTGACAGAGGACGTTCAACATGCATTGTTTTTGTTAACATGTAGAAGTGTTGATGAACGACCAGATATCTCACTGCGCTGCCATCGTCTCCCTCTCCTCTCTCACTGTGATCCTACCTCATTGTCGGCCCAACAGCAGGCGGACAGCAGCAGCAGAGCCACAGCTGAGAACCTGAACACAGACATGCGAGCCATCCTTAGCAGACCTGCAGGACACAGACAGGAATCAGCTACAGCCTCCACTCACAGGAAAGACACAGTGTTTGAACCAACAACATAGAAAACAGACACCTGAAAGAAATTGCACACTTTTCTACTTCATATTGTGCTGCAGACGTTTGCAGCTGAACTCACCTTGGATCCTTTGTGTGGACTTGTGCAGCTGAGGTTTCCCTCTAGGTCTTTATATGTTCGACTGCTCCGGTGAGCCCAAATATGGATTATCTGTGTACGAAGAAAGCAAAGAATCAGCTAAACCCACCGGCTTATCAGTCACATATGGTTTTGGACACATACATCTGAGAAATGCCCATACCTACTGTACACTACTCTATATGCGTGGGAAAAAGGACACTTGTATAAAGAAGAGTTGTCAGCAATTAATGGTATGTCTGACATGACAATTGTCCACGTCGTGACAGAGTCTGGAAATATCCCAGGGATTATTGTAAGGTGTAATATCATATGGTGATATTTTCTAAATGGATAATACTTCCAACTTTGTTCAGTTTTATTATTTAAGATAATCAAAAAAAAGAAAGAAAGTTCAAGATTGCAATTGCAAATGTATTTATTTATTTGGCGCAGTTTGATGGAGCTGCATTATATATATATATTTATATACAAATATTCCCAGAATGTCCCTGCAAGAATCAGTTTTTCTGGCTGCACTGTGACTGTTGGACACATCAGGACTCTGTATGGACTAAATATTCACAACAGAGGCCTAAATATTTATTAACAGGAGAAAAGAAAAGAATTAGGCCCTGCTCACCAACATTATCAGCGTTTTTTTAATGTCTGCTTGATTATTAATTTCCCTTCACGTTTTAGTTTATTTCATACATTATCAGTAAAAGTGTATAAATGACACAAGCTTGTTTAGTTAGTTGGTTTTATGGGTTGTTGTTCAGCTGAATCAAGGAAAGAACAGACAGGTGTTCCTCTTCATGTCCTGTCAGCAGGGAGGGGCTGTTAACATGTAGCACAGGGGTGTCAAACTCATCTTCACTCTGGGCCACATCAGCATCATGGTTTCCCTCAAAGGGCCGGTTGTAAATGTAAGACTGTGTAAATGTAACTACTCCTAACATATTGTTAAATAATGTCTCTGCATTTGATTATTGTTTATTCAAGTGTAAAAATATTGTACACACAGTTATATAAATGTAAAAATATATTTAAGCACATTTCTGTTATTATAACTTAAATCCTTTTAATTTAGGGTTAATAAACCCACATTACTATCAAACTATTAAAGAAAATAGCAAAGACAAATATCAAACACAAGTTAATACGATAACTTTGTTCAAAGCTTAAAATCCTTTCAAGGGTGCGTTTTCACAATCCCACATGAAGTATTTCATGTGTTGTAAAGCCACGTTTAGAGTAGTCTTCAATGTACTCACAATACATTTACATGTCAAATGTAGGGTAACCAGCCAACGAGCTGCTTCTATGACTGTTGTGTTTAAGTATCTCATAATTATGACTACTTTGGGGATATTTTTATTATCAAGTCTAACTTTACATTTTTCTTTTTCTTTTTTTTTTGCTGGCGGATTCGCGGGCCACATAAAATGAACTTCTCTTGAGTTTGACACCCCTGATGTAGGAGGATAAGTAAGGTAGTTCTTCAGTAAATGACAATCAGTTGCATTGGGTGTGCTCATAGGTATGTAATCGTTGGCCATATACTTGTTGAGACAGTGTACGTTTTACTATGACACACAACACACACTGTAGAATTGGGCATTTTGTCCAGATTGCAGAAGAAAGAAGCTACGGTGGATTCTTTTTACTTGACAAACATTCTGCACAAACAGAATCTTATTGTTTTTAAACGGACACAAGAAAATTGTAATTAGTACGGCCTCTTACACACTTAATAAATCCATATTCTGCTTCAGGAAATCCTTTCTCTTCTGATTACGTGTCCTGATTATTTTTGTGATGCTGCAGAACCTCTGACTTTTTCATATCCATTAATAAAAGGTGTTCACTGAAAACGCTTGGAGACAGAATCAGTATGTGAACACCGAGAGATTTTCCTCACCAGCTCTTACATCAACAGACATGTCACAAGACAAAGCCACAGCAGCTCTATTTGGAAACGTCTCGCTGTGATGAGAAGTTGTTGCAGCAGGCTGGATTACATAAGGTCAGAATTGCTGCCATGCATAAAACAATTTGACAATACTTTATGTCTTTCACTGATTTTTAAAGTGCAGATGCACTCGCATCTGCCTGCTGCCATTCCTGAGCAAGCTCTGCCCTGGTGGTGCCCCGATCACGCAGCTGAATCAGCTTTAGGAGACGTCCTGGCGCTTGCTGGACTTGTTGGGCGCCCTGAAGCCTTCTTCACAACATTTGAACCTTTCTCCTTGAAGTTCTTGATGATCCGATAAAAGGTTGATTTAGGTGCAATCTTACTAGCAATTCATCTGATCACTCCTCATAACATTCTGGAGTATATGCAAATTGCGATCATAAAAACTGAGGCAGCAGACTTTGTGAAAATTAATATTTGTGTCATTCTCAAAACGTTTGACCAAAAGTGTACTCCCTATGCAGAATGGCCCTTTGCAGAATAATACATATTATATCTCTGGATTGTAAATATTGATGCATTGATGTGTTCATCACTTTAATGTTGCAGTTGGTAAAGGTGGGGCTAATTCTAATCACTTTACATCAATAACACAACACTATCATTTATTAGATGAGTTATTTTTCCTTTCCTGCCAAATAATTGTAGTAAAAAGTACAAATTTGGCTTCCAAAATGTAGGCGAGTAGAAGTTTAAAGTAGTATATAATGGAAAGTACAAGTATCTCAAAAAGATACTTAAGTACAGTACTTGAGTAAAGGTAGTTGAATTCCTTCCCTGGTTTTTGATGACTATTACACTTATGTTATTAAGGCAGTCTCCAAAAATCTTTAAATTAAGCTTTTTTCCCCCATAGTCATTGCTCCTGTTTTTTTAAGATGTTGCAAGACTGTATGTAAATCAAACGTACTTAGCAACTGTGCCCACATTTTGGAGAAGTCCTGTAAACACAAATAAAAGGCATTTTGCAACTCTGCACCTTTTGTATCCACACAGAGGGGTTGTGTAAACACCAGTTATAAGGCATAGGTGTTTATATGTCTTTCTGTCTGTGGACTGTTGTGTAAACACCAGTTATAAGGCATAGGTGTTTATATGTCTTTCTGTCTGTGGACAAACTTTGTCACCGCGATAGCGTCACAACCGTGCAAGATGCAGTCATGAAACTTTACAGGTTTGTAGTTGAGATCAAAATGAAGGCCACTCTAGAATAAGGGTGTGGTCCGAGCAAGAGCGCCGGAGGTAGGAAGTGGGGAAGGAGCGATTGGTGTCGATTGGTGGTTGGTTCCATAATTTACCAATATCACATGCACACTTGTGTATTTTTAGTAGTGAAGGTATGAAGGGGGCGAGGTTAATCAGGGCTTTGTATGTAATGAGGAGAATCATGAACTGGATTATCTGCTGTATGGAGCCAGTGGAGGTTTTGAAGGACTGAGGTGATGTGATCTCTAGTGCGGGAGTCGGAGAGCAGACGGGCAGCTGAGTTCTGGATGTATTGTAGTTTGTTGATGATTTTGGTGAATGAGCCGTACAGGATGCTGTTGCAGTAGCTCAGTCGAGAGGTGATTAAGGCGTGGATGAGTGTTTCAGCGGCTGTGGAAGAGAGGGAAGGGCATAGACATATTTGAGATGAAAGAAGGCGGTTTTTGTGATGTGATTGAAGTGGCAGTCAAAGGAGAGGGTTTGATCAAAAATGATTCGGACATGTGCGGAAGCAGGGACAGTGGTGTCGAGAGAGAAGCAGAGAGAGAAGTTGTGGTGGGATTTGTTTAGTGATTTGGGGCCGATGATGAGGATTTCAGATTTGTTGCTGTTGAGTTTTAGAAAGTTGGCTGGCATCCAGGTTTTTATATCTGTGAGGCAGTTGGTGATGGTGGAGTGGGTGATGGGGGTGATGGATTTGGTGGAGATGTAGAGCTGGGTGTCGTCAGCATAGCAGTGGAAGTGGAGACCATGGTGGCGTATGATGTCGTCAAGGGGGAGCAGGTAGAGAATGAAGAGGAGGGGACCAAGTACCGAACCTTGGGGGACACCTTCAGAGACTGGGGCTGTGTCAGACTTGAATTTGTTGATACGTTGTTGAACGCCACGTGCATTATGTCCACTCTCACACACTCAGGACAGGTTGCTTTTTAATTCTGAAAAGATGTAACGAGGGGCTACACGGTGGTGTGTTGGCTGGCACTGTCGCCTCTCAACAAGAGGGGCCCGGGTTGAAGGGCCTTCTGTGTAGAGTTTGCATGTTCTCCCCGTGTCAGCGTGGGTTTTCTCCGGGTTCTCCGGCTTCTTCTCACAGTCCAAAGACATGCAGCTTAGGTTATTTGATTACTCGAAATTGCCCATAGGTGTGATCGTGTATAGTTGTCCGTCTCTATGTGTCAGCCCTGCGATTCTTGCGACCTGTTTAGGGTGAATCCCCGCCTCGCCCAGTTTCAGCTGGGATCGGCTCCCAGTAGTATTTAGTAAATTGTTCTCAGATGGTGACACAGTTTGGGTCAAACGGGGCACTTTATCTACAAAGCTTCAGGTTCTATGATGCTGAACGTGCGTCTCATAATCTCTTTATACTTCTGACAGTTTTAACGTGAACATGCCACTTTAAGAAACAGTGTAACGTTGACTTTTAGCTGTAACTTCTAGTCATGTGGTTTTGTTTCTAATGTGTTTGTCTTTCCTCTCATCCCACGCTGACACAGGTATGTGATCTATTCTAATGATCAGAGCTGTGGTACCCACATGCTCAGTATTGTGACTGGTGTATTTTCCATACAAAGTGAAACTGCGTTGTTATTGATGTCACTGTGCAGAGGACACTGCAGAGGACGACTCCGGGGAGCTTTCTGTCTCTGAGCTGCTGGAGAGAGCCAACAGTAATCTGAGTGAGTGAGCTGCTGTGGTCACCGTGTTCCTCCAGACAGCTGTTGATATTTCTGCTCTCTTCTTTTAGTAGCAGCACTTCAACAGGTGTCTGAGTTGCTGCTGTGATGTGTTTCAGTCCGCTCCGTCGATGACCCCATCCTGACCGGAGGAGACATCGCCATCGACAGCGAGGCCGAGAGAAACGCCGACCCCTGCACCAGCCGAGGCTGCAAGTGGGGCAAGTTCTCTGACGGGAAGGTCTACATTCCTTATTACATCACCAACCACTTCTGTAAGTGTCACACAGAGGCCTGGGAGGCCTGTGCACACACACTTTGTCTATTTACAGTAGGCTGTCACTTCTAATGCAGCAACTTTGACAGAAAGGTTTTTGAAAATCTGTCAGATATTTGGGGCCAGTATGGTCCTCTGTTTTTCACAGTAAACAGCTGAATGTTGTGTGCTGTGGTCCTGCCAGCCTCCCGTGAGAACGCCATCATCACCCGTGGACTGGAGTCCTTCTCTTCCATAAGTTGTAACTCCTCCTAATTATTGTTATAAGTGACTTATCTTACCAAAATCGAACTTGATCTGGAATCAAACAGTTGGGCTGAATACCAAGGCAACTAATACAGAGGAAATAAGTGTTTAACCTATAAAAAATCATGTGAGGTACATTTATGTTCTTTCAAAAAGGAGTTTAAAATATCTCCAATATCTAAATTTACTGCAATTTAGTCTCTGCTGTCTGTGAAAATATTTCAACAACATTTCAAAAATATGCATCATCAGCAACATTTGTAAAACAAACTATACTATTACCTAACTATTATTAGATAGGCTCGTGTTTTACCTCGTATAGGACTCCTGTGAGGTAGCTGTATGAGGAAGAGTCCTAATTCAAAGAGGAATCTTCTGGGTCAGGTAGAGATGACTATCACCTTGCTGGTCGTTGTTCGTCTCCATAGATTTATTCCAGAGTTGCCACTGTAAAACAGCAACAAACAAAATAATTAATTAAAATAACTACAGTTGGGAATTTACAATAACAATGCTTATAAAGCTGATAATACCACAGCCTTTTGTGGCTTAATGCAACGTCAGTCTGTCAAAACAAGATATGGAGTGAGAGAGAGAGAGAGATGAAAGAGAGTTCACTGACCTATATGAAGTTCCATTCAAAGTCAAGAAGGTTCTGCGGTAAGGAGACGTGTGTATTGATGGTGGTAGACTTCTTCTGGACTAACACACGTCTTCATGGAGACAACCTTGCCCCGTATGGTCTTTGTTCCTCTCTCTGCATTAATACCAATGAAGTGTCTAAAATCAAAATAGTTTAAGATCAGAGACTTAATGAACTATTAGGAAAACTTTGTAGTCCTAAAGGGGTATTTTCGGGTTTTGTAACATAAGGTGTCATGGTAATTAGGCTAAAACATGTCAAGAAGAAGACCAGTATAATTACTGGCTACATTTCTGTACCACCTGTATCAATGTTCGCGCTGAAATTTCTAATCTTAAACCAAACCGCAGTTTATATTCAACACTAAAGTGCAGTCCACACTCTCCTCTCAAAGATAAACCACCTTCCTACTTGAAATGATCCCCTCACTATTACCACCTTCAAGTTTTTTTATGTTTTTTGGGCATTTTAAGCTATTATCAAGGTGCAAAAGGCTATCAGCTAGCTAGCTAGCTAGCAACAACCGCTTGGGAAGAAAATTCCCAGGTGATAAACGGTTCGTATTTTTAAACACAGTTACTCTAAAATTCACGTAAATATAAATTTTTGAGCTGTTCAAATCTCAACCTCATTGATAAGTGACATTTTAAAATCATAGACTGGCTAGCTAGACAGCTTGCTGAGCATCGGTTTGATTTCAAACCCTATTTTTGGTAATGCTACGTTACGAATAAGATACTGAGAGGAAAATCATTTTTAATTACCGTCTAATTTGTAGATGCACAACCGGATCGATGCAGATAAAGCAGGACTTCTTGTTGATATGTAGCACATGTCCTCTGAAGTGCATCCTCTATGGAAAAACTGCTTTCTAAATGACATTTCTGAAAAAGTCCCTTCACGAATGCCAGTATTCTCAACACAAATTTACCAAAAATACTGTAGTGTACTGTAATTTAAAACATTAGGATACCGTTTTGGACATCTGTGCTGTTGCTTCAAATTGGCCAGCCCACAATGCATTGCTAACTACGGTACAAAACCGTATTACATGAATACAGTATATTAATGTTGAAAATTGGCTGTAAATTAAAAACAATTGTTTACAGTGTACAACATATGACATCCTTAGTCCTTGGACCTTCACATCGGATAAGGAACCCCCCCCCCAAAAAAAAAGAAAAAAATAGAGTTAGCAGGTACAGATAATGGATGTATGTATTTACTTAAACAAAGATGAAGCTGGTCACTCACACATGCAGAGGTGTACAAAATAAAAGGAATACAGATGTAGTGTAAATGTACCCAGAGAGGATGGACAAAATAAAAGTAGTACTTTACAGTCTATTACAAAATGGCTATAAATTGCTGCTGATCACCAGTTCTGCTTCTACATGCAGGGGGTCAGCAACATTTTTGATATAAAGAAACATTTGAATCATCAGTGGGAGAAATGTATGTTGAATTATGAAAGAACATCAAAATTTAAATCTCCAACACATCTGTATTTTTATTCCAACCATAGAAGCAGCATACATAGCAACATATTTAAAAAATATCTCATAATCAGGACACAGTAATGAGAGCACTTTAAAAGAAGGCTGCCGTCCTCATGAAAACATCCACGTCTGAGTTGAAATCCTTGACCCGACCAAACCTCCAACAATCTTGTTCTTTAGCAATAAACTTGACAAATTCTGAGAAGAAGCCAATCAGAGGCAGAGCAGGGCGGGTCTTCACAGAATGCAGGGTGGGGAAAGAAGAATTACCATAAATAACCGTCTATGCCAATGGCTGTGAACGAGGTCATGTATCTTTGCAGATTAAAATATTGAGCAAACACACAGGCTGATGTTAAGATATGTGAATACATATTTTTTATTCATTATTAATATAAGTATCAAGCTCACAAGCAGTTATTTATTGAGGAGTACATTTGTGATGATGGACAAGTTTTTATTTCTCATTAGCACAGCACAAGCTAATTTAATAAAATTCTCAATTATAGCAAATTCATTAAGCACCAGACGCATTTCTGGTTTTGTTTGTAGATGACAAAAAAAAAAGTTGCATCACTTTGCTTCATTTCCTCTTGATTTCCTGTTGGAGGAAAAAAGGGGATTACTTCAAACTCTTGAATGAATCTGCGTACATGTGCACACACACACAAACACATGGGCATGCACAAACTGAAAGATACTTAAAGTCCTTAAAGGGACAGTTCATCCCTAAATCCAAAAGGTGTGTTTTCCCTCTTAGCTGTAGTGCTGTTTGATCAAACCATAGCTTGTTTAGTTGTGTGTTGCCTAGTTATAGAGATATCGGCTAAAAACATTTGAAAAACTCAACAGATAATTCACAGACCTTAAGGTATTTCTTTTCTCTCTTAACCATGTCTTAACCAGGTCATGATTTCAGGAAAGAGACCTTACAATTGATTGCCATATAGTCCCATTGTAGTGGAGAGAAGGCAGACATCTCTACGACTGATATCTCCAAAAGTGTCAACACGCAACTCTCACCAAAACAATATATATTGATAAATAGTGCTACAGGTACCGGAAAAATGTATATTATTTTTATTTTATATTTTATTTTTAAGTATCCGTCACTATCTTAAAATGAAAAAAATGCTAAATTTACGTAAAGAAATGAATATGCAATTAATAAAAGCTACTACAAACATAAAAAGAGGGAAACTTCCATCTGAAGACAGAATGTACAGTCAGGCTCATGTGAATATCATACTTACGTTACACCGCGTTGACGATAGCACACATATCAGACTTTCACCTCTACAGGAAATGGTTTCTTTGCACGGGTTTCAGGTCAGGCCTGGAAGCAGTCGAATCTGACATGAATTCAAAGAGACAGCAAACTCTGTAAAAGCTGCTACAATGTATATAAACATATACAGGTTTTGATCTGTGTTCAATCCGACTTATGTCCGTCAGGTTTGTCAGAAGGAAGATGGAGTGAGAGAGTGCTGGTGGTAGCAGGTATCAAGACAGAAGTTTAGTTGGAGAGGTCGTAGGCTACTTCTTTAAAAAGATACGTACTGCAGCGGTAAAGGCGGTTCACCCGAAGGATGTCAGTGGGACTCATCTGGGTGGCCCTGCCGATGGCCACATTGCCGTCGGGGATGGGAATGATGGTCGGCCTCCTGTTCCTAGAGAAGGCAAACCTGCGGTGCAAAATACACAGAGGCGATGAGGAGTTTAAACTGTAGGCTACATCGGGACTGTTTTAATGACCACTGAGAGCTGATGTGTGGAAAAGGCTGCAAGCTTAAAGCTGCATTAAGAAGCAGAAAGCTGAAAAACATGTAGTCTGACACAATACCACCTTATGAAGTCATTATGGCTGACATGTTAGCAAACAATTTTCTATTGAACAGACACAGAGAAACGTCATCATTCATTTGGAGTTGCATTTGTGTCCTCATGAATATGGCATATGTGGCCAAAAAAAACAAAAAAACATCAAGTCTATTCAAGTCAACAATATTTTCTGTAATAATTCCTATAGTTCATACTGGTCTGGAAAAGAATGTAAGCCATGACGGACAAAACCTGCAGCGCTTTTTCTGCAGAAAATCCATCCTTAAGTTAATCTAAAGCTAATATCTTTCTTTCTTTCTTTCTTTCTTTCTTTCTTTCTTTCTTTCTTTCTTTCTTTCTTTCTTTCTTTCTTTCTTTCTTTCTTTCTTTCTTTCTTTCTTTCTTTCTTTCCTTACTTCCTCCCTGCCTCCCTCTTGGTTACATGAATGAACCTTCTTTTTTCGCTTCACTTGCTTTTTGCCAATGCCCTGCATTTGGATCCTCACTCACTGATCATAACACTGAGTTAGACGAATCTCTTCTAAAGCTATGGTCATTTTAGAACAGAATTCCCTCTTTATGTTTTCATGGACAGTGTTTCCTTGCTGAGGTGCTGCGGAGGGATGGTAGCAAAAAGAGAGCATTTAACGTCGGAAGATACTCACTCGATCTGTCCTCTTAGCTTCAGCTGAGAATTAGAATATGTTTTTATGTGAGACGCTACCTTCCATAGTGCATGACAGAGTTGTAGTCGTAGGGAGTGCCAAGGTTCCTTGTTTCGATCCTCCTGAAATTGGACTCCAATCCTGCAGAGGATCACACAGCTCAATCAGATGTTTTTCTTCTACACGACTGCTACAATGATATGATGAAGTCAAGTAATATTATTTATACGTAAAGGAGACCTATCATGCTCATTTTTCAGGTTCATAATTTAATTTGGGGTTTCTACTAGAACATGTTTACATGATTTCATGTTCAAAAATACCATTATCTTTCTCATACAGTCTGTCTTGATATATCTATATTCACCCTCTGTCTGAAACGCTCCATTTTAGTGCCTGTCTCTTTAAGACCCCCTCCCGTCAAAAACCTGATTGGTCAGCATTTCCAGTCTCCTGCATCTGTGCTGTTGCCATCTTCACAGCGTCACTGCAGCCGGGTACTCACTGGGTGAGTCCACTACACAGAGTTTAGCGGCACTTCTACCAGTGACTGTATATTTATGACATCACAACCTTACGGAAGTCCTGATGGCTCCTTTAAAAGGCTGCGTTTCTGAATACGGGCTGTGTGCGTTTTTCCGTGGATTGAGCGTTTTGATACTTTCACTATATCTATAGGACTTAGACCTGGTTTATGATTAAAAAAAATGGAGGAATCTAACTTTCTACAATATGGGACCTTAAACCTTTTTCACTTGAGACCTTAACATTAAATGTATTATTTATGAGACCCCATTTGTTTCTATCATCTGCGAAATTCTTTAATAAAGTTCCATCTATATTCGTCATAATTAAAACATGTGACCCACCAGGAATAACGTTCTCCAGCAAGATGCGAACATTCTCGTTCCTGTCGGACCGAGTCTGTTCGTGGTTGAAGCCCAGGGCGTGCAGCAGCTCGTGTTGGATGATCTGCCGGAAAACACAACCGCGGCGACTCAAAGACACTACCTGGCCTCTACCACGACGCCCAATAAATGAGAAACACCTGAAAGAGAGCAATAAATAAAACCTCCAAACAGTAAAACAGATTGAGCAGCACCGTTGTGAATAAGTTACATTGCTTCCCTTGACCCTGTCTGATGACAAGACAGATGAAAGCTCTGTTGTAAGACCCGAGGTGTAAATAGAGGTCTATAAGATCGTATTCATGAATACATATCTGGTACGTATTGTGTGGTCCCTACCCTGAGCGCGACTGGATGTCCACAAAGTCCTCCTGTCCGTTGAGGGGGGTGAAGCGGATGCAGGTGGACGCAGCAAATGACCGCAGACCTTCGATGATGGTATTTCTCTCTCTTCGGTCTAGACAGTAAAAAAAAAAAAAAAAACATGTATAATCAGTTTAGTGGGTTTCATTGATTTCATCTTCTACATCACTCTGCCATCATAGTAAAATGGGATTTTTAGCACTAATACTATACAAGTATTCGTATTTAAATAATAACAACACTCATTTTATTCATTCATTTATTCATTCAAGTATACTAACCTACTACTAAACCAGTACTATAATACTACTAGTAGACTACCACTATTAGGGTACTGCTAGGCCTACTACTGTACTACTACTACTACTACTACTACTACTACTACTGTTCTGGTAGTACTACTACCACCACAACTAACATTACACTGCTAATGCTATTGCTACTACTACTATTACTTCTTCTGGTACTAGTACTAGGCTAGTAGACTGCTACTACGAACAACTGCTATTGCTATACTAGTGCTATTACTACTAGGCTATAGGCTACATAGTACTACTGTTACTACTACTACTAAACTGATACTACTACCGCTAGATTTACTAGATTTACAACTGCTATTGCTATTTCTAAAAATACTGCTACTTCTGTGATACCCATAGTTCTACTACTACTACCGCAACAACTAACTTTAGCTACCACTGCTAATGCTACTACTTTAGGCTGCATACTACTACTACTACTACTATACTACTACTACTACTACCATTAAATCTGCAACTGCTATTGCTACAGCTATTGCTGCTACTGTAACCTTTACTTCTCCTATTACTGCTACTATGCCTACAACTAACATGACAACCACGCATGTGATATTGGTAAATTACGGAACCAGCCGCCAATCGACGCCAATCGCCCTTCCCCACTTCCTACCCTCCTACCTCCGGCGCTCTTGCTCGAACCACATCTTCATTTTGATCTCAACTACAAACCTGTAAAGTTTCATGATTGCATCTTGCACGGTTGTGACACTATCGTGGTGACAAAATCCGTCCACAGACAGACAAATACACACCTGACTGACCTGAAGTACTTAACATCCACTTCTGTGGTAGTTGCTGAGGTCTCCAGGACCAGATTTTACCATGATGACTCACACACAGACTCACAAGGTGAAACTGTACAAGAGTCACAGTTGGTAAAAAAAAGAGCCCTGCCCTCAGTACTTACCGTAGTCCCTGGAGATGCGGTAGGGGACGTAGACGTTGCCATCGGTGGCATTAGGCCACAGACAACCTCGTTCTACGCAGGGATCAGCGTTCTGTAGACCTGTTGGCACCGCTATGTCACCAAACATCACCAGAGGGTCATCGAAGTTCTTTCCTGCAAAATGACGTGAGGATAATCGATAAAATGTTGTGATCTTTTTTATTGAGCTGCGTTTCATTTTCTTGATTAAACTGCTGTGTTAATTCTGGGTCTGATACAACCACTCCTTTCACACCAACCCAGTCTCAAGGCAGTACGTGAAATAGTCACAACATTTTAAACTATTGATTCCTGTAGATAGACACAAATGTTCTAATTGTTTGCTCTGCACGACTTTCAAACTAATGTATTTTAATTGGAAGTATCTTTCACGGCTGCAACACGTTTTTTTTCTGTCAATTGGGGCATCATTACTGAACTAAACAGATGATAGGTTTAGGCAACAAAACCACTTCATAGGTTGAAGAATCCGTCACAATCATGTCACTTAACAACACTGCTTTGGGCCATGCGGACTCAAACACCTTAAAAGTCCTATGTTTGTTTGACCCATCCACCATAATTTGTCTTTCTCAATATTCAATACTACGTCACTAGCTCTGACTGTTGCACAGTCGCGTGAATACATTTAATTTGTGTCCACCACAAAAATGGATCCTAACTGAATTTCCATTGATATTGTTTTCTTTGCTGAGTGACACGAAATAATGTCAAATTCATGTCCATGTACACGAATCACTAGATCATATTTTCAGATTTCGTCTACATATATACTGTCAGCAACACCAGCATCATGCATTATTTCTAATGTTTTAATGACTTTTTTCATTTAGATATGTTATCATTATTACTGTACATTTGCTTAAATGAAGAAATAATAAAGCAGTTTCTGTGATGAACGTACCAACATTAACATTGGCCTTCTCTAACAGCGTGGAGACACTGAAATCGTCATCCTCAACGGTGTTGCCTGTGGAATAGAAACACTTTGTATCAGTTACTTGATGTACCACTATGTATTTACAGAATTTAATCGTCTGAAAAGTAGTCATCTTACCAGAGTACTCCTCACCATTTTCAAAAGGACCCTGTGATTAGACAAAGTTGGTAAATTGCAGTTCACTGAATTAAAGATGTTGAATTTGTTTCACTGTAAATTCAGATAAAGTTTAGTTCCAGCAGAGATTCAACTTCAGTTTGAGACGACAATGGGAGGTGCAGGTCCCATAGCAGTAGCATGTAGGGGGAAATATGAGCATAATGGAAACTAGTGTTTCTTGTTAATGTCATTTTCAAGGCAGAGAAAGCAACATTTGAGCGTTCCTGCATTGGATAAGAAAGTAATGCAATCCACAAACTACAAAGTATAAAATGAAACACAGAATCACATTTAGCTTTTAGCAATTTACCAAATTGTCTTTGTTAAGAAACTATTTCAAATTCCCACGATTAAATTAAAAATTAAAAAGAAAAATCCCCTACACTCTAAATTGTAAATTATTGAAGAAAAACTGTATTTTGGACTTACAAATTTCAGAATGTATCACATTTAATTTCAAATTGTGTCGTAAAAAATGTTGACATAATTTGTCTGCTGATGCTTACCTGCAGAGTAAAACTTTGGACTGAGCAGAAGAGGACACTGAGCGCAGCAGCCTGGAGGAGCATGGCTGGTTATAGGACCACAGCAGCAGACCAAAGGAAAAAGCCTGGGGAAACAGAGGTGTTCCAAACTTATATAGGAGGCAAAGACACCTAACTTCCATCCTAATATGGCGCACTGCGGACCAAAGACTTGTTGACAAATTCAGCGCAACCAGAAGTGGCAGTTATTGCTTAAAACGGACTGTGGTTTGTGTAAGATGTGGGCTTTGTTTTCACCTGTTTGTCCCCAGGCATGAACAGATTACATAATTTAACAGTCAGTGATCGGCTGTATAAGAAACAGGTCAAATTGACCAATAAACCGACCAAAACATTTATCTTGTGTGGGACTTCAACATGAAAAAATGTTTTTTAGGGGAGACACCACAGGAAAAAAACGTTGTTTTTCATGCACTATTTAGCTATCACTGACTGTCTTCTTTCAGACTAGATTTAATCCTAAATTCACCAAAAATTACCGTTAGATAATGTCTCATCTGCATAATTAAATAAAACATTTCAGAAAACTTGTAATACAAAAAAATTATTGTCGGCAATCAACTGGGTTAGTGTCATGATGAGATCGATTCCTTATTTTTTTTGGTGTCTTCAAAATGTGTTTTACAATAGATTCTTTAAAGCACAGAGATGAATTTATTGAGGGCTGTGGACCAGGTTTTATTGAAAACAACTATTGTTGAGGGTGTTTTTTTGTTTAAAGATATATAATGTATAACAAATTCTTCTACTTTTTTTTAATTTCCAGTTTAAAAAGATAGTCTCCTTGGTTATTTTAGCCCCCACTCTTGGGAGGATTAGGAGATTTAGTGGGGATCAGGTCCTCTGATTCCAAGCTGTCTCAAACTAGTCCCCCAGGCCCACCACCCCCGGCCCCAGGGCCCCATCATATATTTATATGTATATAGCAACAAAAAAAGAGGAAATAGATGAGGAGAGGAACGGTGGGCAGAATGAATTGTGAATGAAAGAGTGTATGTTGTCATTCATCTTTGCTCTGTGGATTGGAAATCAAGCACAGAGATGAATGTATTGATGGCTGTGGATCAGGTTTGACTGAAAACAGCTGTTTTATTGTTGAGGGTGGCGGACATGTTTTGTCCAAGGATATATAATCTATTAGAACTTTTTTCATTTCCAGGTCTCCTTGGTGATACAGAAAACTGTTGGTGAATACACCACATTACTGATACTTTAGTGACCAGTTTTAAGTTGATCTGGTTACTTGGATCATAATGCCTTATAACTGGTGTTTACACAACCCCTCTGTGTGGATACAAAAAGTGCAGAGTTGCAAAATGCCTTTTATTTGTGTTTACAGGACTTCTCCAAAATGTGGGCACAGTTGCTAAGTACGTTTGATTTACATACAGTCTTGCAACGTCTTAAAAAAACAGGAACAATGACTATGGGGAAAAAAGCTTCATTTAAAGATTTTTGGAGACTGCCTTAATAACATAAGTGTAATAGTCATCAAAAACCAGGGAAGGAATTCAACTACCTTTACTCAAGTACTGTACTTAAGTATCTTTTTGAGGTACTTGTACTTTCCATTATATACTACTTTAAACTTCTACTCGCCTACATTTTGGAAGCCAAATTTGTACTTTTTACTACAATTATTTGGCAGGAAAGGAAAAATAACTCATCTAATAAATGATAGTGTTGTGTTATTGATGTAAAGTGATTAGAATTAGCCCCACCTTTACCAACTGCAACATTAAAGTGATGAACACATCAATGCATCAATATTTACAATCCAGAGATATAATATGTATTATTCTGCAAAGGGCCATTCTGCATAGGGAGTACACTTTTGGTCAAACGTTTTGAGAATGACACAAATATTAATTTTCACAAAGTCTGCTGCCAGTTTTTATGATAGCAATTTGCATATACTCCACAATGTTATGAGGAGTGATCAGATGAATTGCTAGTAAGATTGTACCTAAATCAACCTTTTATCGGATCATCAAGAACTTCAAGGAGAAAGGTTCAAATGTTGTGAAGAAGGCTTCAGGGCGCCCAACAAGTCCAGCAAGCGCCAGGACCGTCTCCTAAAGCTGATTCAGCTGCGTGATCGGGGCACCACCAGGGCAGAGCTTGCTCAGGAATGGCAGCAGGCAGATGCGAGTGCATCTGCACTTTAAAAATCAGTGAAAGACATAAAGTATTGTCAAATTGTTTTATGCATGGCAGCAATTCTGACCTTATGTAATCCAGCCTGCTGCAACAACTTCTCATCACAGCGAGACGTTTCCAAATAGAGCTGCTGTGGCTTTGTCTTGTGACATGTCTGTTGATGTAAGAGCTGGTGAGGAAAATCTCTCGGTGTTCACATACTGATTCTGTCTCCAAGCGTTTTCAGTGAACACCTTTTATTAATGGATATGAAAAAGTCAGAGGTTCTGCAGCATCACAAAATAATCAGGACACGTAATCAGAAGAGAAAGGATTTCCTGAAGCAGAATATGGATTTATTAAGTGTGTAAGAGGCCGTACTAATTACAATTTTCTTGTGTCCGTTTAAAAACAATAAGATTCTGTTTGTGCAGAATGTTTGTCAAGTAAAAAGAATCCACCGTAGCTTCTTTCTTCTGCAATCTGGACAAAATGCCCAATTCTACAGTGTGTGTTGTGTGTCATAGTAAAACGTACACTGTCTCAACAAGTATATGGCCAACGATTACATACCTATGAGCACACCCAATGCAACTGATTGTCATTTACTGAAGAACTACCTTACTTATCCTCCTACATCAGGGGTGTCAAACTCAAGGCCCGCGGGCCGAACCCGGCCCGCCACGTCATTTTATGTGAATGACGCGAATCCACCAGCAAAAAAAAAAGAAAAAGAAAAATTTAAAGTTAGACTTGATAATAAAAATATCCCCAAAGTAGTCATAATTATGAGATACTTAAACACAACAGTCATAGAAGCAACTCGTTGGCTGGTTACCCTACATTTGACATGTAAATGTATTGTGAGTACATTGAAGACTACTCTAAACGTGGCTTTACAACACATGAAATACTTCATGTGGGATTGTGAAAACGCACCCTTGAAAGGATTTTAAGCTTTGAACAAAGTTATCGTATTAACTTGTGTTTGATATTTGTCTTTGCTATTTTCTTTAATAGTTTGATAGTAATGTGGGTTTATTAACCCTAAATTAAAAGGATTTAAGTTATAACAGAAATGTGCTTAAATATATTTTTACATTTATATAACTGCGTGTACAATATTTTTACACTTGAATAAACAATAATCAAATGCAGAGACATTATTTAACAATATGTTAGGAGTAGTTACATTTACACAGTCTTACATTTACAACCGGCCCTTTGAGGGAAACCATGATGCTGATGTGGCCCAGAGTGAAGATGAGTTTGACACCCCTGTGCTACATGTTAACAGCCCCTCCCTGCTGACAGGACATGAAGAGGAACACCTGTCTGTTCTTTCCTTGATTCAGCTGAACAACAACCCATAAAACCAACTAACTAAACAAGCTTGTGTCATTTATACACTTTTACTGATAATGTATGAAATAAACTAAAACGTGAAGGGAAATTAATAATCAAGCAGACATTAAAAAAACGCTGATAATGTTGGTGAGCAGGGCCTAATTCTTTTCTTTTCTCCTGTTAATAAATATTTAGGCCTCTGTTGTGAATATTTAGTCCATACAGAGTCCTGATGTGTTCAACAGTCACAGTGCAGCCAGAAAAACTGATTCTTGCAGGGACATTCTGGGAATATTTGTATATAAATATATATATATAATGCAGCTCCATCAAACTGCGCCAAATAAATAAATACATTTGCAATTGCAATCTTGAACTTTCTTTCTTTTTTTTGATTATCTTAAATAATAAAACTGAACAAAGTTGGAAGTATTATCCATTTAGAAAATATCACCATATGATATTACACCTTACAATAATCCCTGGGATATTTCCAGACTCTGTCACGACGTGGACAATTGTCATGTCAGACATACCATTAATTGCTGACAACTCTTCTTTATACAAGTGTCCTTTTTCCCACGCATATAGAGTAGTGTACAGTAGGTATGGGCATTTCTCAGATGTATGTGTCCAAAACCATATGTGACTGATAAGCCGGTGGGTTTAGCTGATTCTTTGCTTTCTTCGTACACAGATAATCCATATTTGGGCTCACCGGAGCAGTCGAACATATAAAGACCTAGAGGGAAACCTCAGCTGCACAAGTCCACACAAAGGATCCAAGGTGAGTTCAGCTGCAAACGTCTGCAGCACAATATGAAGTAGAAAAGTGTGCAATTTCTTTCAGCTGTCTGTTTTCTATGTTGTTGGTTCAAACACTGTGTCTTTCCTGTGAGTGGAGGCTGTAGCTGATTCCTGTCTGTGTCCTGCAGGTCTGCTAAGGATGGCTCGCATGTCTGTGTTCAGGTTCTCAGCTGTGGCTCTGCTGCTGCTGTCCGCCTGCTGTTGGGCCGACAATGAGGTAGGATCACAGTGAGAGAGGAGAGGGAGACGATGGCAGCGCAGTGAGATATCTGGTCGTTCATCAACACTTCTACATGTTAACAAAAACAATGCATGTTGAACGTCCTCTGTCACAGTCATGAACATGAACGGCCTCCTCTCTCTCATATGAAGCCGGTCGTCTTCTCCACGTTCACAAAGATGCTGTTAGGAGGTTAAATAGAACATTTATTTACACCTCAGCTGAGTTTTTAATCACCTTTGTTCACTGTTTTTCAGTAGTGTTTAGTTAATTTCTCACAGATGATGACACAGTTTAGGTCATATGGTGCACTTTATCTACAAAGCTTCAGGTTCTATGATGCCTAACGTGCGTCTCATAATCTCTTTATACTTCTGACAGTTTTAACTTGAACATGCCACTTTAAGAAACAGTGTAACGTTGACTTTTAGCTGTAACTTCTAGTCATGTGGTTTTGTTTCTAATGTGTTTGTCTTTCCTCTCATCCCACGCTGAACCTGCAGGCAGGTATGTGATCTATTCTAATGATCAGAGCTGTGGTACCCACATGCTCAGTATTGTGGCTGGTGTATGTTCCATACAAAGTGAAACTGTGTTGTTATTGATGTCACTGTGCAGAGGACACTGCAGAGGACGACTCCGGGGAGCTTTCTGTCTCTGAGCTGCTGGAGAGAGCCAACAGTAATCTGAGTGAGTGAGCTGCTGTGGTCACCGTGTTCCTCCAGACAGCTGTTGATATTTCTGCTCTCTTCTTTTAGTAGCAGCACTTCAACAGGTGTCTGAGTTGCTGCTGTGATGTGTTTCAGTCCGCTCCGTCGATGACCCCATCCTGACCGGAGGAGACATCGCCATCGACAGCGAGGCCGAGAGAAACGCCGACCCCTGCACCAGCCGAGGCTGCAAGTGGGGCAAGTTCTCTGACGGGAAGGTCTACATTCCTTATTACATCACCAACCACTTCTGTAAGTGTCACACAGAGGCCTGGGAGGCCTGTGCACACACACTTTGTCTATTTACAGTAGGCTGTCACTTCTAATGCAGCAACTTTGACAGAAAGGTTTTTGAAAATCTGTCAGATATTTGGGGCCAGTATGGTCCTCTGTTTTTCACAGTAAACAGCTGAATGTTGTGTGCTGTGGTCCTGCCAGCCTCCCGTGAGAAGGCCATCATCACCCGTGGACTGGAGTCCTTCTCTTCCTTCTCCTGCATCCGCTTCAGGCCCACCAGAAGCAACGACCGCGACTGGCTGAGCATCGAGTCCCTGAACGGGTAAGAAAGAGACGTCGCGGAGCCGTTTACACTCGAGAGCGTTTCCTCAGACTTCGGTGTTGTTCAACTCATCTCTGATCCCGTCCAGCTGCTACTCCTTCGTCGGCCGTCGTGGAGGGAAGCAGGTCGTGTCTTTGGCCCGTAGAGGATGCCTCTACCACGGCACCACCCAGCACGAGCTGCTCCACGCTCTGGGCTTCAACCACGAACAGACCCGCTCCGACAGGGACAACCACATCAGAGTCATGCTGCAGAACGTTCAGTCTGGTAATGCAGCTGTTTGTTATTCTGATATATTAGAGAGGAGAGCCGGTGAACTTCAGACAAGTGAAAAATATTACTTTATAAGGGAAGAAATTCAGTAAGTACAGCGGGTCTCTGGTGTCCCCTAGTGGACAAAAATAGCCAAAACACCACATTTTAGCAAATCACTGATCCTCCATGAAACAGAAGCTCATTGTGTGACTGCAGCTTTCTGAATATAAAACCAGTCAATGTGAATTCAAACCAAACAACTGGAATGTTATGTTAACTATAATGTCATTCTTCTTCTTGTTTTTTCCAGGAATGGAGCACAACTTCAGGAAGATCGCCACCCTCAACCAGGGCACTCCTTACGATTACGGCTCTGTCATGCAGTACCACAAGTGAGAACAAGTGGCTTCACTTCAGTCCTGCTTCTACTTCTTCATATGTGTGTGTGTGTGTGTGTGTGTGTGTGTGTGTGTGTGTGTGCGTAGGATGCGCTGTGGTTCCTTCTAACTGCTCCGTGTCCTCTCTCAGGACCGCCTTCTCCAAGAACAACCAGCCCACCATGGTCCCCATCCCCAACTCCAACGTGTCCTTCGGCAACGCCAAGGAGATGAGCCGCAACGACATCGCCAGACTCAACAGGCTCTACAGCTGCTGTGAGTGTCCACATGAACGCACTGTGAATATCCATGTTACACTGTCTGCAGTCTGTGTCCATCACTCAGTTTTTGACCTGATCCACCTCTGTGCTGTTCACCGTTACAGAAGAAGCCCGCTCAGATGTCCTGACAGGACGCAGCAGAGGGAAGACGGTCTCCTGGTGCTCTCTGAACAGCAGCAGCTGCAGACCTGAACTCATCTGCACAACAGTCAATGATCCGACTATAAAGATACTTTAACTGGAACACGGCTCTCTCTTTGCTTTCTTTCATCACATCCGTGGTTGTTTTCTCAAACGCTGACTGAGCATATTCAATCATACATGTATTCAGTCAGAACTGTTCTGGTATGATGTCAAGTGTGATGAGGACATTAAATGTCTCAAAGTTGTAGACTTAATATAGGAACTTTAGAGGAACTTGAATTTAGGTATCAAGGCTGGAAAACCAACCAGCTGCTCATCAAACCCACTTTTAAAGGCATCGGCCATCAATATAACGGCATCTCAGAAAGAGATTACAATGATGATAAAACACACATCTCCTACTGAAGGGACGGCTCTTATGGTGCCAAGCCTCACAATGAAAAATTAAATATTATGGAATGAAAAATGATAATAAATGCAGAAAGTTCTTCTTGATGGTAAACTGAAATTATACAGGAAACACAAACACATTGATCAACATATCTAAACTCAGACTGATTATTCTGTAATAATGAGGAAGAATATTTGGTCCACTTATTCTTTAAATGTCCACTCTGGAGACAGATGTCTCTATCTTCACTGCTTTCTTTAAACCAATAGAAATGAAGGAATGAATGTCGTGTTTTTGGAGTGTGATGCTGGAAACTCATTTATCAGATGATTCAAACTAACTTTTGTATCTTCTCCTAAAGTTACACATTCACAAATCAAGAGTTAACAACTTCAAGCCAAATAGTAAACAGTTTTTTGTATCTTTTGATAGTTTCATTTCATTCCTTAAACAATGTTTATCCTACTAGAAAAGCATGAAAATCCTATTGTGTTTCCTAGTTTTTGCTACAATCATAAAATGATTACAATTAATTTCATTAAATTATTAATTTCTAAATTTCAGTGGGCATTGTCAGACGTATCTCTGCACTTTTATGTTCTTTGTGATACAGTTTTTGTGTCACAAGTACTGAAGGGAAATAAAGTGGAGGAGGACCGGTTAGCAGAACAAGCTACAGAGAGATGCTAACGATTTACAACAAGTCCCATCGAGCACATCAGAGATCAAGGCAACAGTTTGGAGTGAAGCAGTAGAAGTGTGATAAGAGCAGCGGAGCGCTGAAACAAGGGGAAGGTTTCTGTACAATTTAAATAATAAAGTCAACTCTACATTGATAAACTACGGAGCCAGAGAGGTGACATGGACACCATTTAATTTATAGATATTTGACTGCTTCATTTTTCATGACATTTCAATAATACATATTACATACATACATACATATTATATCTCTGGATCGTAAATATTGATGCATTAATGTGTTCATCACTTTAAGGTTGCAGCTGGTAAAGGTGGGGCTAATTCTAATCACTTTATATCCATAATAGAACACCATCATTTATTAGATAATTTATTCTTCCTTCATATTAATCTCAATCTGCCAAATAAATGTAGAAGAGTAAACATTTCAAATTTGGCTTCCAAAATGGAGTAGAAGTATAAAGTAGCATAAAATGGAAAGTACAAGTACCTTAAGTACTGTACTTGAGTAAATGTAATAACATTCCATCACTGGTTTTTGATGACTATTACACTTATGCTGTTATTAAGCCACTCTCAAACAATCAAAAATATTCTATTACAAGTAAATATTGGCATCAAAATGTACTTAGAGTACCAAAAGCAAAAGTACTTCCTATGCAGAATGGCCCTTTGCAGAATAATACATATTATATCTCTGGATTGTAAATATTGATGCATTGATGTGTTCATCACTTTAATGTTGCAGTTGGTAAAGGTGGGGCTAATTCTAATCACTTTACATCAATAACACAACACTATCATTTATTAGATGAGTTATTTTTCCTTTCCTGTCAAATAATTGTAGTAAAAAGTACAAATTTGGCTTCCAAAATGTAGGCGAGTAGAAGTTTAAAGTAGTATATAATGGAAAGTACAAGTACCTCAAAAAGATACTTAAGTACAGTACTTGAGTAAAGGTAGTTGAATTCCTTCCCTGGTTTTTGATGACTATTACACTTATGTTATTAAGGCAGTCTCCAAAAATCTTTAAATGAAGCTTTTTTCCCCATAGTCATTGTTCCTGTTTTTTTAAGACGTTGCAAGACTGTATGTAAATCAAACGTACTTAGCAACTGTGCCCACATTTTGGAGAAGTCCTGTAAACACAAATAAAAGGCATTTTGCAACTCTGCACTTTTTGTATCCACACAGAGGGGTTGTGTAAACACCAGTTATAAGGCATTATGATCCAAGTAACCAGATCAACTTAAAACTGGTCACTAAAGTATCAGTAATGTGGTGTATTCACCAACAGTTTTCTGTATCACCAAGGAGACCTGGAAATGAAAAAAGTTCTAATAGATTATATATCCTTGGACAAAACATGTCCGCCACCCTCAACAATAAAACAGCTGTTTTCAGTCAAACCTGATCCACAGCCATCAATACATTCATCTCTGTGCTTGATTTCCAATCCACAGAGCAAAGATGAATGACAACATACACTCTTTCATTCACAATTCATTCTGCCCACCGTTCCTCTCCTCATCTATTTCCTCTTTTTTTGTTGCTATATACATATAAATATATGATGGGGCCCTGGGGCCGGGGGTGGTGGGCCTGGGGGACTAGTTTGAGACAGCTTGGAATCAGAGGACTTGATCCCCCGCTACACCTCCTAATCCTCCCAAGAGTGGGGGCTAAAATAACCAAGGAGACTATCTTTTTAAACTGGAAATTAAAAAAAGTAGAAGAATTTGTTATACATTATATATCTTTAAACAAAAAAACACCCTCAACAATAGCTGTTTTCAATAAAACCTGGTCCACAGCCCTCAATAAATTCAGAATTCAGAATCTATTGTAAAACACATTTTGAAGACACCAAAAAAAATAAGGAATCGATCTCATCATGACACTAACCCAGTTGATTGCCGACAATCATTTTTTTGTATTACAAGTTTTCTGAAATGTTTTATTTAATTATGCAGATGAGACATTATCTAACGGTAATTTTTGGTGAATTTAGGATTAAATCTAGTCTGAAAGAAGACAGTCAGTGATAGCTAAATTGTGCATGAAAAACAACGTTTTTTTCCTGTGGTGTCTCCCCTAAAAAACATTTTTTCATGTTGAAGTCCCACACAAGATAAATGTTTTGGTCGGTTTATTGGTCAATTTGACCTGTTTCTTATACAGCCGATCACTGACTGTTAAATTATGTAATCTGTTCATGCCTGGGTACAAACAGGGGAAAACAAAGCCCACATCTTACACAAACCACAGTCCGTTTTAAGCAATAACTGCCACTTCTGGTTGCGCTGAATTTGTCAACAAGTCTTTGGTCCGCAGTGCGCCATATTAGGATGGAAGTTAGTTGTGTTTGCCTCCTATATAAGTTTGGAACACCTCTGTTTCCCCAGGCTTTTTCCTTTGGTCTGCTGCTGTGGTCCTATAACCAGCCATGCTCCTCCAGGCTGCTGCGCTCAGTGTCCTCTTCTGCTCAGTCCAAAGTTTTACTCTGCAGGTAAGCATCAGCAGACAAATTATGTCTCGATAAGCAGATATATACATAAACATTTTTTACGACACAATTTGAAATTAAATGTGATACATTCTGAAATTTGAAAGTCCAAAATACAGTTTTTCTTCAATAATTTACAATTTAGAGTGTAGGGGATTTTTCTTTTTAATTTTTAATTTAATCGTGGGAATTTGAAATAGTTTCTTAACAAAGACAATTTGGTAAATTGCTAAAAGCTAAATGTGATTCTGTGTTTCATTTTATACTTTGTAGTTTGTGGATTGCATTACTTTCTTATCCAATGCAGGAACGCTCAAATGTTGCTTTCTCTGCCTTGAAAATGACATTAACAAGAAATACTAGTTTCCATTATGCCCGTATTTCCCCCTACATGCTACTGCTATGGGACCTGCACCTCCCATTGTCGTCTCAAACTGAAGTTGAATCTCTGCTGGAACTAAACTTTATCTGAATTTACATTGAAACAAATTCAACATCTTTAATTCAGTGAACTGCAATTTACCAACTTTGTCTAATCACAGGGTCCTTTTGAAAATGGTGAGGAGTACTCTGGTAAGATGACTACTTTTCAGACGATTAAATTCTGTAAATACATAGTGGTACATCAAGTAACTGATACAAAGTGTTTCTATTCCACAGGCAACACCGTTGAGGATGACGATTTCAGTGTCTCCACGCTGTTAGAGAAGGCCAATGTTAATGTTGGTACGTTCATCACAGAAACTGCTTTATTATTTCTTCATTTAAGCAAATGTACAGTAATAATGATAACATATCTAAATGAAAAAAGTCATTAAAACATTAGAAATAATGCATGATGCTGGTGTTGCTGACAGTATATATGTAGACGAAATCTGAAAATATGATCTAGTGATTCGTGTACATGGACATGAATTTGACATTATTTCGTGTCACTCAGCAAAGAAAACAATATCAATAGAAATTCAGTTAGGATCCATTTTTGTGGTGGACACAAATTAAATGCATTCACGCGACTGTGCAACAGTCAGAGCTAGTGACGTAGTATTGAATATTGAGAAAGACAAATTATGATGGATGGGTCAAACAAACATAGGACTTTTAAGGTGTTTGAGTCCGCATGGCCCAAAGCAGTGTTGTTAAGTGACATGATTGTGACGGATTCTTCAACCTATGAAGTGGTTTTGTTGCCTAAACCTATCATCTGTTTAGTTCAGTAATGATGCCCCAATTGACAGAAACAAAACGTGTTGCAGCCGTGAAAGATACTTCCAATTAAAATACATTAGTTTGAAAGTCGTGCAGAGCAAACAATTAGAACATTTGTGTCTATCTACAGGAATCAATAGTTTAAAATGTTGTGACTATTTCACGTACTGCCTTGAGACTGGGTTGGTGTGAAAGGAGTGGTTGTATCAGACCCAGAATTAACACAGCAGTTTAATCAAGAAAATGAAATGCAGCTCAATAAAAAAGATCACAACATTTTATCGATTATCCTCACGTCATTTTGCAGGAAAGAACTTCGATGACCCTCTGGTGATGTTTGGTGACATAGCGGTGCCAACAGGTCTACAGAACGCTGATCCCTGCGTAGAACGAGGTTGTCTGTGGCCTAAAGCCACCGATGGCAACGTCTACGTCCCCTACCGCATCTCCAGGGACTACGGTAAGTACTGAGGGCAGGGCTCTTTTTTTTACCAACTGTGACTCTTGTACAGTTTCACCTTGTGAGTCTGTGTGTGAGTCATCATGGTAAAATCTGGTCCTGGAGACCTCAGCAACTACCACAGAAGTGGATGTTAAGTACTTCAGGTCAGTCAGGTGTGTATTTGTCTGTCTGTGGACGGATTTTGTCACCACGATAGTGTCACAACCGTGCAAGATGCAATCATGAAACTTTACAGGTGTGTAGTTGAGATCAAAATGAAGATGTGGTTCGAGCAAGAGCGCCGGAGGTAGGGGGGTAGGAAGTGGGGAAGGGCGATTGGCGTCGATTGGCGGCTGGTTCCGTAATTTACCAATATCACATGCGTGGTTGTCATGTTAGTTGTAGGCATAGTAGCAGTAATAGGAGAAGTAAAGGTTACAGTAGCAGCAATAGCTGTAGCAATAGCAGTTGCAGATTTAATGGTAGTAGTAGTATAGTAGTAGTAGTAGTAGTAGTAGTAGTAGTAGTAGAACTATGGGTATCACAGAAGTAGCAATATTTAAATATTTTTAGAAATAGCAATAGCAGTTGTAAATCTAGTAAATCTTGTAAATCTAGCGGTAGTAGTATCAGTTTAGTAGTAGTAGTAACAGTAGTACTATGTAGCCTATAGCCTAGTAGTAATAGCACTAGTATAGCAATAGCAGTTGTTCGTAGTAGCAGTCTACTAGCCTAGTACTAGTACCAGAAGAAGTAATAGTAGTAGTAGCAATAGCATTAGCAGTGTAATGTTAGTTGTGGTGGTAGTAGTACTACCAGAACAGTAGTAGTAGTAGTAGTAGTAGTAGTAGTAGTAAAACAAGGCTGGAAGCAATACTAGCAGTGGCATAATCAGTAGTAGCAGTTGTAGTTATAGTAGTAGCAGCAGTACAGTAGTAGGCCTAGCAGTACCCTAATAGTGGTAGTCTACTAGTAGTATTATAGTACTGGTTTAGTAGTAGGTTAGTATACTTGAATGAATAAATGAATGAATAAAATGAGTGTTGCTATTATTTAAATACGAATACTTGTGTAGTATTAGTGCTAAAAATCCCATTTTACTATGATGGCAGAGTGATGTAGAAGATGAAATCAATGAAACCCACTAAACTGATTATACATGTTTTTTGTTGTTGTTTTTTTACTGTCTAGACCGAAGAGAGAGAAATACCATCATCGGAGGTCTGCGGTCATTTGCTGCGTCCACCTGCATCCGCTTCACCCCCCTCAACGGACAGAGGGACTTTGTGGACATCCAGTCGCGCTCAGGGTAGGGACCACACAATACGTACCAGATATGCATTCATGAATACGATCTTATAGACCTCTATTTACACCTCGGGTCTTACAACAGAGCTTTCATCTGTCTTGTCATCAGACAGGGTCAAGGGAAGCAATGTAACTTATTCACAACGGTGCTGCTCAATCTGTTTTACTGTTTGGAGGTTTTATTTATTGCTCTCTTTCAGGTGTTTCTCATTTATTGGGCGTCGTGGTAGAGGCCAGGTAGTGTCTTTGAGTCGCCGCGGTTGTGTTTTCCGGCAGATCATCCAACACGAGCTGCTGCACGCCCTGGCCTTCAACCACGAACAGACTCGGTCCGACAGGGACCAGAATGTTCGCATCTTGCTGGGGAACGTTATTCGTGGTGGGTCACATGCTTTAATTATGACGAATATAGATGGAACTTTATTAAAGAATTTTGCAGATGATAGAAACAAATGGGGTCTCACAAATAATACATTTAATGTTAAGGTCTCAAGTGAAAAAGGTTTAAGGTCCCATATTGTAGAAAGTTAGATTCCTCCATTTTTTTTAATCATAAACCAGGTCTAAGTCCTATAGATATAGTGAAAGTATCAAAACGCTCAATCCACGGAAAAACGCACACAGCCCGTATTCAGAAACGCAGCCTTTTAAAGGAGCCATCAGGACTTCCGTAAGGTTGTGATGTCATAAATATACAGTCACTGGTAGAAGTGCCGCTAAACTCTGTGTAGTGGACTCACCCAGTGAGTACCCGGCTGCAGTGACGCTGTGAAGACGGCAACAGCACAGATGCAGGAGACTGGAAATGCTGACCAATCAGAACAGACTGGGTTTTTGACGGGAGGGGGTCTTAAAGAGACAGGCACTCAAACGGAGCGTTTCAGACAGAGGGTGAATATAGATATATCAAGACAGACTGTATGAGAAAGATAATGGTGTTTTTGAACATGAAATCATGTAAACATGTTCTAGTAGAAACCCCAAATTCTATTATGAACCTGAAAAAGGAGCATGATAGGTCTCCTTTAAGTATAAATAAATAGATCAAAATATGACTTGACTTCATCATATCATTGTAGCAGTCATGTAGAAGAAAAACATCTGATTGAGCTGTGTGATCCTCTGCAGGAATGGAGTCCAATTTCAGGAGGATCGAAACAAGGAACCTTGGCACTCCCTACGACTACAACTCTGTCATGCACTATGGAAGGTAGCGTCTCACATAAAAACATATTCTAATTCTCAGCTGAAGCTAAGAGGACAGATCGAGTGAGTATCTTCCGACGTTAAATGCTCTCTTTTTGCTACCATCCCTCCGCAGCAGCTCAGCAAGGAAACACTGTCCATGAAAACATAAAGAGGGAATTCTGTTCTAAAATGACCATAGCTTTAGAAGAGATTTGTCCAACTCAGTGTTATGATCAGTGAGTGAGGATCCAAATGCAGGGCATTGGCAAAAAGCAAGTGATGTGAAAAAAGAAGGTTCATTCATGTAACCAAGAGGGAGGCAGGGAGGAAGTAAGGAAAGAAAGAAAGAAAGAAAGAAAGAAAGAAAGAAAGAAAGAAAGAAAGAAAGAAAGAAAGAAAGAAAGAAAGAAAGAAAGAAAGAAAGAAAGATATTAGCTTTAGATTAACTTTAGGATGGATTACATTCTTTTCCAGACCAGTATGAACTATAGGAATTATTACAGAAAACGTTCCTTTTTTTCATTATAATGTTGTTATCAGCATGTGAATATTGTTTGAAGACAGACTTGATGTTTTTTTGTTTTTTTTGGCCACATATGCCATATTCATGAGGAGGACACTAACGCGACTCCAAATGAATGATGACGTTTCTCTGTGTCTGTTCAATAGAAAATTGTTTGCTAACATGTCAGCCGATGTACAGTTTAAACTCCTCATCGCCTCTGTGTATTTTGCACCGCAGGTTTGCCTTCTCTAGGAACAGGAGGCCGACCATCATTCCCATCCCCGACGGTAATGTAGCCATCGGCAGGGCCACCCAGATGAGTCCCACTGACATCCTTCGGGTGAACCGCCTTTACCGCTGCAGTACGTATCTTTTTAAAGAAGTAGCCTACGACCTCTCCAACTAAACTTCTGTCTTGATACCTGCTACCACCAGCACTCTCTCACTCCATCTTCCTTCTGACAAACCTGACGGACATAAGTCGGATTGAACACAGATCAAAACCTGTATATGTTTATATACATTGTAGCAGCTTTTACAGAGTTTGCTGTCTCTTTGAATTCATGTCAGATTCGACTGCTTCCAGGCCTGACCTGAAACCCGTGCAAAGAAACCATTTCCTGTAGAGGTGAAAGTCTGATATGTGTGCTATCGTCAACGCGGTGTAACGTAAGTATGATATTCACATGAGCCTGACTGTACATTCTGTCTTCATATGGAAGTTTCCCTCTTTTTATGTTTGTAGTAGCTTTTATTAATTGCATATTCATTTCTTTACGTAAATTTAGCATTTTTTAATTTTAAGATAGTGACGGATACTTAAAAATTAAATATAAAATAAAAAGAATGTACATTTTTCCGGTACCTGTAGCACTATTTATCAATATATATTGTTTTGGTGAGAGTTGCGTGTTGACACTTTTGGAGATAGACAAGCTATGGTTTGATCAAACAGCACTACAGCTAAGAGGGAAAACACACCTTTTGGATTTAGGGATGAACTGTCCCTTTAAGGACTTTAAGTATCTTTCAGTTTGTGCATGCCCATGTGTTTGTGTGTGTGTGCACATGTACGCAGATTCATTCAAGAGTTTGAAGTAATCCCCTTTTTTTCCTCCAACAGGAAATCAAGAGGAAATGAAGCAAAGTGAAGCAACTTTTTTTTTGTCATCTACAAACAAAACCAGAAATGCGTCTGGTGCTTAATGAATTTGCTATAATTGAGAATTTTATTAAATTAGCTTGTGCTGTGCTATTGAGAAATAAAAATGTGTCCATCATCACAAATGTACTCCTCAATAAATAACTGCCTTTGAGCTTGATACTTATATTAATAATGAATAAAAAATATGTATTCACATATCTTAACATCAGCCGGTGTGTTTGCTCAATATTTTAATCTGCAAAGATACATGTGAAACCCAGGGTGACCCCAAATGACCTCGTTCACAGCCATTGGCATAGACGGTTATTTATGGTAATTCTTCTTTCCCCACCCTGCATTCTGTGAAGACCCGCCCTGCTCTGCCTCTGATTGGCTTCTTCTCAGAATTTGTCAAGTTTATTGCTAAAGAACAAGATTGTTGGAGGTTTGGTCGGGTCAAGGATTTCAACTCAGACGTGGATGTTTTCATGAGGACGGCAGCCTTCTTTTAAAGTGCTCTCATTACTGTGTCCTGATTATGAGATATTTTTTAAATATGTTGCTATGTATGCTGCTTCTATGGTTGGAATAAAAATACAGATGTGTTGGAGATTTAAATTTTGATGTTCTTTCATAATTCAACATACATTTCTCCCACTGATGATTAAAATGTTTCTTTATATTAAAAATGTTGCCGACCCCCTGCATGTAGAAGCAGAACTGGTGATCAGCAGCGTTTACATTTCCTGTCATTCTCACGTCGGTGGCCTTCATGAACTGTGAATCCTTCTTGATAAACACACACAGGTGATCAAACGTAGCAGTGTACTAGTTGATAAGCCGTCTTTCTGGCCTTGCTCCGAACGCCACGTGTGTATGTCCACTCTCACACACTCTCACACACTCTCCTGTGGGGCTAGGTCAATCAATTATTCTACTTATATATTATTATTTGTGGGAAAAAAATGAGTTAATTTCACCATTTGGCAATTTGTAGTAATTTTGTAATAGACTGTAAAGTGCTGCTTTTATTTCGTCCATCCTCTCTGGGTACAATTACACTCTATCTGTATTCCCTTTATTTTGTACACCTCTGCATGTGTGAGTGGCCAGCTTCATCTTTGTTTTCAGAGTAAATAAATGTCCATCCATCCATTATCTGTACCTGCTAATTCCATTTAGTTTTTTTTCTTTTTTTGGGGCGGGGGGTCCTTATCCGATGTGAAGGTCCAAGGACTAAGGATGTCATATGTTGTACTGATTATAATGCCTTCTGTGGCAAAAAGTGATATTGTGCTATACCAAAACAAATTGAATTGAATTCATGTAAATAAACACTCATTACACTTTTTGAACTACCAAGGTAAGTGAATACAGTCCACCAAAATAGAGCAAATGACACAAGATGATCAAACATTACAGTGACCTTTTTTTCCCCTGACATCCGTGTGTTTTGATTAGTATGATGGTAAATGCAACAAGTGTGCTTTTTCCCACCCTTAGTAGTATTGAGATGTTTGTGTTTGCGTATGTGTCCAAACCATATGTGACTGATAAGCCGGTGGGTTTAGCTAATCCTTTGCTTTCTTCGTACACAGATAATCCATATTTGGGCTCACCGGAGCAGTCGAACATATAAAAACCTAGAGGGAAACCTCAGCTGCACAAGTCCACACAAAGGATCCAAGGTGAGTTCAGCTGCAAACGTCTGCAGCACAATATGAAGTAGAAAAGTGTGCAATTTCTTTCAGCTGTCTGTTTTCTATGTTGTTGGTTCAAACACTGTGTCTTTCCTGTGAGTGGAGGCTGTAGCTGATTCCTGTCTGTGTCCTGCAGGTCTGCTAAGGATGGCTCGCATGTCTGTGTTCAGGTTCTCAGCTGTGGCTCTGCTGCTGCTGTCCGCCTGCTGTTGGGCCGACAATGAGGTAGGATCACAGTGAGAGAGGAGAGGGAGACGATGGCAGCGCAGTGAGATATCTGGTCGTTCATCAACACTTCTACATGTTAACAAAAACAATGCATGTTGAACGTCCTCTGTCACAGTCATGAACATGAACGGCCTCCTCTCTCTCATATGAAGCCGGTCGTCTTCTCCACGTTCACAAAGATGCTGTTAGGAGGTTAAATAGAACATTTATTTACACCTCAGCTGAGTTTTTAATCACCTTTGTTCACTGTTTTTCAGTAGTGTTTAGTTAATTTCTCACAGATGATGACACAGTTTAGGTCATATGGTGCACTTTATCTACAAAGCTTCAGGTTCTATGATGCCTAACGTGCGTCTCATAATCTCTTTATACTTCTGACAGTTTTAACTTGAACATGCCACTTTAAGAAACAGTGTAACGTTGACTTTTAGCTGTAACTTCTAGTCATGTGGTTTTGTTTCTAATGTGTTTGTCTTTCCTCTCATCCCACGCTGAACCTGCAGGCAGGTATGTGATCTATTCTAATGATCAGAGCTGTGGTACCCACATGCTCAGTATTGTGACTGGTGTATTTTCCATACAAAGTGAAACTGTGTTGTTGTTGATGTCACTGTGCAGAGGACACTGCAGAGGACGACTCCGGGGAGCTTTCTGTCTCTGAGCTGCTGGAGAGAGCCAACAGTAATCTGAGTGAGTGAGCTGCTGTGGTCACCGTGTTCCTCCAGACAGCTGTTGATATTTCTGCTCTCTTCTTTTAGTAGCAGCACTTCAACAGGTGTCTGAGTTGCTGCTGTGATGTGTTTCAGTCCGCTCCGTCGATGACCCCATCCTGACCGGAGGAGACATCGCCATCGACAGCGAGGCCGAGAGAAACGCCGACCCCTGCACCAGCCGAGGCTGCAAGTGGGGCAAGTTCACTGACGGGAAGGTCTACATTCCTTATTACATCACCAACCACTTCTGTAAGTGTCACACAGAGGCCTGGGAGGCCTGTGCACACACACTTTGTCTATTTACAGTAGGCTGTCACTTCTAATGCAGCAACTTTGACAGAAAGGTTTTTGAAAATCTGTCAGATATTTGGGGCCAGTATGGTCCTCTGTTTTTCACAGTAAACAGCTGAATGTTGTGTGCTGTGGTCCTGCCAGCCTCCCGTGAGAAGGCCATCATCACCCGTGGACTGGAGTCCTTCTCTTCCTTCTCCTGCATCCGCTTCAGGCCCACCAGAAGCAGCGACCGCGACTGGCTGAGCATCGAGTCCCAGAACGGGTAAGAAAGAGACGTCGCGGAGCCGTTTACACTCGAGAGTGTTTCCTCAGACTTCGGTGTTGTTCAACTCATCTCTGATCCCGTCCAGCTGCTACTCCTTCGTCGGCCGTCGTGGAGGGAAGCAGGTCGTGTCTTTGGCCCGTAGAGGATGCCTCTACCACGGAACCATCCAGCACGAGCTGCTCCACGCTCTGGGCTTCAACCACGAACAGACCCGCTCCGACAGGGACAACCACATCAGAGTCATGCTGCAGAACGTTCAGTCTGGTAATGCAGCTGCTTGTTATTCTGATATATTAGAGAGGAGAGCCGGTGAACTTCAGACAAGTTCTTTCAGATAAGAGACACTTGTTTCCTCTTAAACAACATGCAGACCTAATGTTGAAAAAGTCCACTTCTAAACAAACTTGTTCAGGATTAAAGGAAACAATCCTGTAATATCTGTTGTAGTCTCCTGCTTTTGAGTGGAAGTTCTGTAGCCGTCTGTGTGCTGCTTGAGAGCTGATGAGGCTCTGTAGAACCTGATCAATGACACTGTCCTCACAAGTGGACAAAAGTCTTCTTGAGCTCCTCAAATACAGTGTGATGATACTCACATCCATGACCATGTATTCATTTCATTTATTTTCCTTCGTAAATGTCCATGTAAAAAATAATTACTTTATATGGGAAGAATTTAAATGAATCTTCTGATCTTGTTTTCCACACAGCGGGTCTCTGGTGTCCCCTAGTGGACAAAAATAGCCAGAACAGCACATTTTAGCAAATCACTGATCCTCCATGAAACAGAAGCTCATTGTGTGACTGCAGCTTTCTGAATATAAAACCAGTCAATGTGAATTCAAACCAAACAACTGGAATGTTATGTTAACTATAATGTCATTCTGCTTCTTGTTTTTTCCAGGAATGGAGCACAACTTCAGGAAGATCGCCACCCTCAACCAGGGCACTCCCTACGACTACGGCTCTGTCATGCAGTACCACAAGTGAGAACAAGTGGCTTCACTTTGGCCCTGCTGCGTGTCTTCATACGTGTGTGTGTGTATGTGTGTGCGTGTGTGTTTGTATGTATGTATGTGTGCGTGTGAGTGCGTAGGATGCGCTGTGGTTCCTTCTAACTGCTCCGTGTCCTCTCTCAGGACCGCCTTCTCCAAGAACAACCAGCCCACCATGGTCCCCATCCCCAACTCCAACGTGTCCTTCGGCAACGCCAAGGAGATGAGCCGCAACGACATCGCCAGACTCAACAAGCTCTACAGCTGCTGTGAGTGTCCACATGAACGCACTGTGAATATCCATGTTACACTGTCTGCAGTCTGTGTCCATCACTCAGTTTTTGACCTGATCCACCTCTGTGCTGTTCACCGTTACAGAAGAAGCCCGCTCAGATGTCCTGACAGGACGCAGCAGAGGGAAGACGGTCTCCTGGTGCTCTCTGAACAGCAGCAGCTGCAGACCTGAACTCATCTGCACAACAGTCAATGATCCGACTATAAAGATACTTTAACTGGAACACGGCTCTCTCTTTGCTTTCTTTCATCACATCTGTGGTTGTTTTCTCAAACGCTGACTGAGCATATTCAATCATACATGTATTCAGTCAGAACTGTTCTGGTATGATGTCAAGTGTGATGAGGACATTAAATGTCTCAAAGTTATAGACTGAATATTTAAAGGAACTTTAGAGGAACTTGAATTTAGGTATCAAGGCTGGAAAACCAACCAGCTGCTCATCAAACCCACTATCTTTTGATAGTTTCATTTCATTCCTTAAACAATGTTTATCCTACTAGAAAAGCATGAAAATCCTATTGTGTTTCCTAGTTTTTGCTACAATCATAAAATGATTACAATTAATTTCATTAAATTATTAATTTCTAAATTTCAGTGGGCATTGTCAGACGTATCTCTGCACTTTTATGTTCTTTGTGATACAGTTTTTGTGTCACAAGTACTGAAGGGAAATAAAGTGGAGGAGGACCGGTTAGCAGAACAAGCTACAGAGAGATGCTAACGATTTACAACAAGTCCCATCGAGCACATCAGAGATCAAGGCAACAGTTTGGAGTGAAGCAGTAGAAGTGTGATAAGAGCAGCGGAGCGCTGAAACAAGGGGAAGGTTTCTGTACAATTTAAATTAATATATTTATATATAAATACATACAATAAAATAAAAAATGAGGAAAGGGATGGCTTTTGTTTTTTTTATTCAACAATTGCACATGTACAATTTCACAAATTGTCAGTAAGAAACGGCAAAATACAGACATTTAAATTAACATGCCAGGGGGGCAATCGCAAAAAACGTAAATTAATAATATAAAGAGAAAAAGGGGACATTAAGGCACAAACTGTGATTGTGTAATTACAAACATATATCACAGGCAATTCATTCCATTACTTTGCTTATGGCCTTTTTGTTGGTACAACATTTCAGGGTTTTTAAATAAATTTCAAACTCTTTGTAAAAAACACAAAAATGGGTATTTGGCTTGTAAACTTGGACTTATGAATATAGAATTTGGCAAAAATAATAAATAAATGTATGATATACGCTCTTTCTTCAAATGTTCTGTCATAGCTAAATAATCGAAATATAACATGTTCATAGAATAATTAAACATCTTTGTACAAAACATCGCTACTAATTTTGAGACATTTTCCCATAAGGAAACAAGGAAGGTGACATGAAGGAAGAGACGGCTTTTAGTGAACAAGCAGTACATGAAGATGAACACCAGATGGCGGTACCGTCATAAAAGGGCGCTATCGACTCCTCTGGCGCAAGACGAAAGAGAAAGACTTCCTCGTAGCGCACTGTCTCTGCAAAAATGGCGGACACGTGTGGCCAAGTCTTGCTGGGATCAGGGCTCACCGTCCTCTCCCACCCTCTGATGTACATCAAAGTCCTGATCCAGGTAAGAGAAGAAGTGCTCGTGCAGACGACGGGAAGATGTTACTGGTTAAGCAGCGGCTCGGTCACGGTTAGCTAGCAGTTGTAACGTAAATACTGCACAACCCAACTAGCTAGCAGCTTGAAGAGCAAACTGCTGAAGTATTTTGAAAATAACATCGATTATGAGTGAATTATTGCGCATGGCTTAAGCCCTTCCGTTAACCATCATTGGCTCTATAATTCGGCGTGAACCTCGCGTGAATGCACACCAGCAAACGGCATGACAACAACACCAACTAACGGCTACTGTATTGGTCCGTCTCCTGTCCCGATGACCTTCTGTTAACAAAACACTCGGCAGTAGGCGGAAGTGAGGTGTGACAGCCACTTCTTAAAATTCATACTGTATTAATTGTGCTGTTTTGTTCATTTTCTGTACTCTTCATGTACCAGAACACGTCCTGTCACATATTCCTAGATACATAAGTTAGGTTTTTATTACTAACGAGCTAATGTTGCGAGACATACAATTGTGAGGGATAACAGCTAGTTAACGTTAGCTGTCAGCCGACCAGCTCTGCCACTGCTATCTAACAGTAGAGCTTCTATGTTGCTGCATTTTAGAACAATTTCCAGGAGTGACAAAGCGATTAACTAATAGTTTACATTTCTGGGACAGTCACACACACAGTGGCTTTGTTGACCTGTTTAACAGTAAGTGGAAGGTCAGGGACGAGCTAACATTTCTTCGCGAAAACATGCTGGTTATTATTTTATAATAAAAATTATAATAATAAGATCATCCTGTCTTGAATAACACACATATATAACATTGATGACTACATGGCGAGTACAGTATCCGGGCTCTTCTGTCATTCACTGACCGGCGCCCTTTGGCCCACTAAAATAGCTCGTAAGCTAACATGATCTGTTGCTAACTAGCTAAAGTCAACGTTAATCAGTAAGCCAACTTGATACAACGTTAGCTGTACGGTCAAAAGTTGTTTTACGTAAGTAGCACACAGAGTATGTGTATCGCGGGGAGACGGAATGTATTCAACTGACGAAGTGAACAAAATATTGAGACAAACAAAAAATAAATAAAGTTGACTAAATGTGTCAAAGAAACTAGGAAGGTGTGGAAGATTCTGTTTGTGGAGCTGAGGCATATGACGAAAGTGCCTATCCAGCTACAGTACTTCTCTCTTCTTCTTATTGTGTGTGTGTGTGTGTGTGTGTGTGTGTGATAGGTAGGACATGAGCCGCTCGCGCCCAGCATGGGCAGGAACCTGTTTGGCAGACAAGTCTACCAGCTGCCCGGACTGTTTGCTTATGGTGAGTGACTCTCCACATTAATAAACCTTGTTCAAAAAAGGAATCTGTGACATTTATTACAGCACTCTGACGAGATGGGCTTTTAATGTATCTCTATGGTTGTTTAATCTTGTAGCTCGTACTTTTACTGTGACAACTCTGTCTGTCTTCAGCTGTGTTGGAAGTGTTTTTGAAATTGTATGAGAGCGGATTGACACATGGACCAAAGTTGTTTTTTTCTTCTTCTTTTTTTCCTGCTTGTCAGTACAAATTGTAGGCCCCTAAAAGTATCCATGTCTTTGTACTTAAAACCGTAATGACAAAAGCAGCCAAAGCCTCTGGAGTTCTCCTGTATGCAAACAAAGCATTCAGTGTTTCTCATCTCAATGCATTGCGTGTTGGCACGTTGTTTTATTTATGAGCACGTTACTGTCACCAAAGTCATAAAACCCGTCCCATTTTGGCGTCTGCCGGTGCGATGCCGTCACGAGATGGTCTCTAGTTAAATTTAATTTTAGGTATGATCCCTTTTTTAAAGTTTGGTTCATTAGTTTATTCTTGTTTATCAACAGTTCGCAAACTTATGTTTGACCGCTGAGTGGAATCTCTTTACAATCTCACAGTGACAAACTCTCACGTTGAGATCATCGGTCACATTTAAATGTCTAAATGTTAATTCTTTCTAGCGATCGCTAACAATCTGAGATCTTAAATTGAAGTTTTTAAAATGACATGATTGGGATTTCTTTATGCATCTACTTGATATGAACCTCGTACTGTTTTTCGGCCTTTCCTAACTTGTTCTGCTGTGTGTTTTCCGACTCTTCCAGCCAAACACATCATGAAGATAGATGGAAAAGTGGGTCTCTTCAAAGGGCTCGGGCCGAGGCTCTGTGCCGGCTCCATCGGCACCATTGTGCACAGCAGTGTTGTGCAGGTAGGAATGATCAAGTGTGCCATGAAAAGTATGTCGTCATACCTACAGCTTGTTCTTCAGATGAAAGTATGTAATGATATGCTTGTATGGCAATGTGGTGCAATAAGTATCATCCTGAAAGCATCAATTAATTTGAATGGAAAGTGCTGTTTAATCATCAGCTATATTCATTCTATATATGATTTTACTGAGCTTGAGTCTTGCTAAACAATTCATTTTGAGGTGTAGAATGGGTTATGCATATTGGATATGGCATAGATTTATTTATTTAGTCTTTATTTTGGGACAGCAGTTTAAATTACCAGAATTCATACATCCGGTCAAAAGCTGTTTAATTCTTCTGCAATGCAAACGTATGTCAGGGGGAGGCTTGAGAATACAAATCAATGAGGTCTGCTGATGGACATAGCATTGTAATGTTACAAAAGTAGGATAAATGTAACACGGCTTTATTCACAAGGGCAGTTTTATCATGTTAACCTCTAGTTTCTTCCAGAAATGTCAAGAGCACGGCACACCTCAGGTAAGAGCTTTTATCTGATTCATTGTTTGAACTCTAACATTAATATTGTTTAAAGGCGGGTGGAGCTGAGGTTTGATTCTTTTGTCCAGGTACTGGGAGGTCGGCAGAAGGCTGTGGAGGGCTCCCTACAGCACGTTGTTAACGAGGTAACGCACTGGCACAGTTGCAATGAGGGGCAGCAACGCACCAAACAAGAGCCAACTCAGGCCACACAAGTGTCTGTTACGTTTAGTGCGCTTCATTCCATTCATTATACATTTAATATATAGAAGTCACTCTCTAGGTTATTTTACAAACAGTCTAACGGCTCAGCTGCCCTTCAGGATGCAGCTCAACAAAGTCCTCACAGCTTTAACTTCTTTCATTGTGGTTATTTATGTGTATTGCTTTATTTGATAAGGGAGAGTGCACATTAATAAGAGTTAGCCAAGAGGCTATTTTTCATCTGTAGTCCCAAGAGGCTGATGTTACAAAGTAAACCTAAACCTGGTCCTTATCTTTAGGCTGCACAACATCAGACATTGTTTATTTCATTAATGGAAAATGTTTTATTTTGACCAATAGTAATGACTTTTCAGCGACTAAAACTTGGAAGGATGGAAACGTGTGACTAAAACTAACAAAAAAACATTCTCGTCTAAAGACTAAATCAAAAACAGCAGACGAAGTTAACACTGTTAACAACAAAGGCCGTGAAGAAGCTGTCAAAAATAAGTAAACAATCAATTGTTCAATTCAAAATGTTTTGCAAATGTTTTCATGTGGAAGAAAATGTATGCGACATGTTTGTTCGACCTCAAGGATGCACACGTTTAGAATCTAAAATAGCTAAGTTTAATGTTGTATCTTTGCTATTATCTCCATCTTTCTATACCTTGTGCCTCCTTACAGAGTGAGGTACAATTTGTAAATAAACCTAAAATCAGCAATTTTATTTTTTAGAGAGGGGCGGATGAATTCCTATGCAGCTCTGGGGATTTCTTTCAATTAGTGCATATTTCAAGCTCAGTGACATCATTCTGACGCCTTTCAGAACTTATAGCAGCCCGTCAAGACTTGAGTCGCCTGAGTCACAATGTGATCTTCATTAAAGTGTATTACTTTCATGACATTATTAGTAGTTTTCAGGTGGAAATCTTTGTGGCGTACATTTCTCAGTCGCTCTCCTCTCTTCTTATCCCACTAATGTGCCGATCTCAAAGTTTAGCTGCAAAGCTTTCTGAGCTGTCAAACGGAGCTCATGTCGATGGAAAATGTTTTTTATTTCATTTACATCAAGAGGTACGCACATTTTATCAGTCGGCACGGTTTCCTCTAGTTCTCTTTACTAAATGTCATTTATTTCCCTTTTTTTAATGAGGGAAGTATATAAACCTGTAATTTCAGATTTTCTTTTTGAGGATCAAACTAGGCTTATGTGTAGAATAATAATGTATTATTATGTTTCATACTTACTTTAAGTTGCTTGTTTTCTCTTCCACAGACAACCAAAGAGATGATAGCCCGATCCTGCGCCACCATTGTCACGCATCCCTTTCATGGTACGTCACTCTTCAGATGGCTTTAGCTGCCTCACTACAGCGTTATGCATGCGACACTCCCAGAGGCTGTATTATTCACTTGTGACACATTTAAATGTTTTAGTTGGATCTGACAAATGTGTGTGTGTGTGTGTGTGTGTGTTTGTGTGTGTGGGGAGACACTAGTCTGCATGTCAAGTCTGTTTTCCTCGACTTGTTTTTCAGTGATTACTTTGCGATGTATGGTCCAGTTTATTGGGAGAGAAACAAAATACAGGTAAAGTTTTCATGTTTTAGACACCAACCTCAATGAGAAGAGCTGCGACAGTAGTCTAAAACTTACAAATGTGTCTACATGTCTTCTGTTGTCAGCGGGGTGTTTGACTCCATAGTCACAGTCTACAGAGAAGAAGGCTTACTGGGCTTCTTTGCGTAAGTTTGACTCCTCTTGTCTTCTTTCTTTTTACTACGGTTTTTGGTGCATTGACTCGATGGTCAACTTTGAATCCTTCTTAAGTCAAAATACCCCAGGAGATGGTTTGCCTTGGTGCTACAGTGTATACTTCTATATGTGCACAGTTTGTTGATGAATAGGCTACACACATTATTTAACCCTTGGAGAGAAAGAAATGACAACCAGAAATATGTCAAATAAAAAAACAAACTTTCGAACCTGCCGACAAACGTGAGGGTAATAAAATGGACGAGCCCCCAATTTATGTGAAGTCCAGCCTAAAAAACAAACCACATAACCCTCACAGGGGACATGTCTGGCTCTTTAATTTTTTGATCATTTGTGCCATCTGTGTTTTTTGTTTTTTTTATTATTTTAATTTATTTTGGAAGTTTAATCTCCGATAATGAACTGTGTAGCTAAAATACAGACCCTCAAGGACACAAATGGCCCTTATTGAAACTACAATTGTTGTTTTTATCCCACGACCATTACAGAATAAATCTCTCACACTATTATAAAAAAAACTAAAATTGTTAAGCTATAAATTTATAGCTTAAAAATTGTAGGTGTTTTTTCTTTTTTTTTCAAACCATTTTCGACCAGATTTTCTCTCGTTTACGCAACAGGGCAAATGTTTCCACTCGGGGCATTGCTGCTATATTGTGTTTGATGCAATGCTTCAAAATCAGTGTTGTTGCTAATCAATGATATGTCCCAGACTGGGGGGAAATAAATCCCCACAGTTTTTGGTATACAGAGAAAAGTAAATTATTCCCCCATAACAGTGGCATCATGTAAACAAACTGGCATTTAAAGTCTGCAACGTCAGAACGTCAATAAATATCTTTTTTGACACAGACCTTTATTTAAAGTTAAGACTCTTGGGTAAAAAGTGATGTCCCCAGTGAACGTAATGACTTATCGGCCCCAAAATTGCCAAATTAGGGGACCTAAAGTACTTTGTGGATATATTTGAATACATGTTCTACATTACAGCTTAGACATACGGTACTGTACTCTGCCTGAAGCGCTTCAGTGTCAAACTGAATTCTAACCATGACTTCTAGTGTTAATTTATTCTTTTACAATAGTGTGATCTTACATATCCAGTATGCTGATTATTCTCCCTCATACTCTTGATGTTTTAATCCTAATGTTTTCTTGTTCAGTGGTTTGATTCCTCGCCTGCTCGGTGACGTCCTGTCTCTGTGGATTTGTAACCTGCTGGCTCACCTCATCAATACATACGCCATCGATGACTCGGTATACCACTTCTTCTTTCACCCTGCTTAGTGCAGTCAAGGGTTCTGTGTAGGGGTTCGGTTTAAGGACTCACTCTCCCAGAAACACTCCTGTTCTGCAGTGTTTACTTACAGGGCTGTAGTGGAGGTTACACACACAGAACACATCTGTTAGTGCGCTCAAACTTAAGTCCGGTCTGAAGCTTCTGGGATTCATATTTTTTCTTTTTCCAAGCTGGAACATTGTATCCCCATGACGGCCCCTTTTTTGTCTCATAACAAAGAGCGACCACAGTTCACTAATTAGTTTAGATAATGAGCTTGATAATAATAATAATAACAATAGCCTAGAGCCGAGACCCCTGGGTCCATAATCTACAGCCAAGCTTCTCTTCTTCCAAGCTGCGGTTTATTCTTACCACCACAGTCCTGGTTGTGTGTCACATAGCCAGAACTAGCTTTACCACTGCCCCTCCATGCTGAGGGTTTGTGTTCAGTTCAGGCTCACATACAGAACTAACAGTTGTATCTGTTCTTCTATACAGATGAGTCACACAGGGGAAATCAAGAACTGCTCTCAGGCTGTGACAGGGGTAAGTGTAATAAATGAGGCCCGTCTACAGCATCAGTTGTCCACTACATTTTATATTTTGATCCCCCCCCCCCCCCCTCCCTCTGCTCTCTTCTTCCAGTTCTTTGCCAGTATGCTCACATACCCTTTCGTTTTGGTGTCAAACCTCATGGCTGTCAATAACTGCGGGTGAGTCGGCAGCTTCATTGCAACTGTACGTCCTCGTTTGTGTTGGATGGAGCAGATTTACAGTTCCCTTTGTCCTCGCAGGCTCGCTGGAGGCCTGCCTCCCTATGCATCGGTATGTCCCACCTGGGTGGACTGCTGGAGGCATCTAAGCAGAGAGGTAAACACATGGCACACCAAACATCTGTGTACGCACCGCCTACACTGGACAGATACAGATGTCACATTAAGCACTACAGTGTTTTTTTTACTACCGTGGGTTAAGTCCTCAGTAACCATCCCGTGGACGTGTGTGTTAGACCAGAAGAGTTGTATGGGCCAACATAAAAACATTTTAGACGCCTAAAATAAAGGCTCACCTAAAGAACGCAGAGATTCCACAACACTGCCATAAAGAAGATCTGCTGTCACGCCAACTTCAATTTAAAACAGCGATGGCCTAGCACCGTCCCAGTGTGTGATTTCAGATGGCACGCCGGCATCATGAGAGCAAAAGAGGCGTATAGTGTGACGTACAGCATTCCAACGTCCCTATAGGTCGTCGATCTCGTCCTCTGCTCGGAGGGTAAGGAGCTCCCGGACCTCGTTGTCTTCCCAGTCGGCTGCCATTCTCAGTCGCTGTAGGGTTAGCTAACCACTACTAGCGTTTTGGTCCCTTTCTACCTTGTTGTCCTTCTTCGAGACACGAGGTCCAGCTGCAGTTTTGACTAATAACACTCGTGATGAAGTAATTTGTTCGTGAGGTCTTTGCGACACCAGAGAAGACAAACGCATGGGGTCTAACATGATGTGTAGCTGATGATGACATCACCAAAATGATTCCAATGAATGGGTTACCTGTCGGTCCATTCGGCCTCATGTTAACAGCTCCTGAGTCAGTCAGTGTCAACACGAAACACTTGAACTCAACTTTATTTTTTTTATTTTGGACCAACTGAGTTGAACTACAGATGTGAAGTGGCCTAAGCGTAGTTGGAACAGGTCACATTATACTTCATTGTCTTTTGTTTGCAGACACACTACCAGTTATAGCTGTTCAATCATTTCATGTATTTGATCTTCCCAGATGTACACGTGTATTAACAGGCTCGGTGATCTCCTCCTGTGCCTTAAGCAATTATATTTACTTTATAATTTCATGGTACAATGCTGAAAATGTGTCCTTTTGGTCACATGTATACTGTACCACCAGCCACTACTAAAACACTTGTATCCTCTCTTCTTTCCAGGGCAACATGAGCAGAGGCAACAGTTTATTTTTCCGGAAGCTTCCGGCAGGAAAGATATACGCCGTTGACCAGAAGAGATTTTTTTAAAAGCCTCAAGAGAACTGAGCTGAACATAGTTGTGATAATAAAACAAAACGGAAATCAACATTGCCTGATCTGGAGGTTGGACAGTCGGCACTTAATCTTTTTTTTTTTTTTTTTTGTATGCACTTGTTTACTATGTTTTTTTTTTTGTTTTTTTTCTCAACCTGCCATCATGTGAAATAAAAACACATTTCCAGCAGGTTTGTTTTTATTAACAGATTGAAACTGCAGGGCTGTGAGATAATACGATGGAGCATTTATCATTTTAAAACCCACATGTACTAAATCTGATAGGTGGATGGCTCATGCTGTCTCATAATGTTGATAATGAACCCAATGTAGAAGCTTCCCCCCCCCCCCCCCCCCCCATCATGTGTTAATTCTTTATTTTTTTTTTAAATGTATAGAGTGTCTCCAATGGTTCCCCTTCATCCAACGTGATGGGATTTGTTTGTTGAAAACAGCACTTCAGTCTGCATGTGGTAACGTCTAATAATTCACATGTTGGTGATCAAGTGGGACCTCTTGTCATGTGGTATTGTCTCGATGTGTTCATTCTAAAGCTCGCTGCTGGGCGGGCGCGTAACGCTAGTGAAGAGGGAGAGGTGATGGTTGTTCAGGAGCATGTTTGGATGTGCGGCAGCATGGAAGGTAGCTGGAGCTGACCAATGTTTTCTTGGTGCTCTGAGCAGCCAAGTGCTTGTATCAACTCGTTCTGACTGACCCAAATAATAAAAAATTGCTTTTTTTTGACCTTGCCTTTCTTGTAAAACTGTTTGTAGAAGAAAAAAAAGGATCCAATGTTTCTTATTGTCAACATTACAATAATATCTAACTTGCACTATTTAGTAATATAATATATATATATATTTATTAATATATATTTATATATTTATTAATATATATTTATTAATAAATATATATATTAATATATATATATATATATATTTATTAATAAATATATATTTATTAATAAATATATATTTATTAATTAATATATATATTAATATATATATATTTATATATTAATAAATATATATATTTATTAATAAATATATATTAATAAATATATATATATATTAATACATTTATTTATATATATATATATATATTAATATATATATATATATGCCTAGTAACAACTGTCAAATCAAATAAAGAATCAATTATATTTTAACTATTCTCAGTTTCCAAATTTAACTGGATGGATTATAAATAATACATGAATAAATGTTCTCATTTCAAGTAAAATAAGAGCTGGATTAAAGAATAACTGACTTTTGAAAAATGTGCATCTTAAAATAAAGTACTTCATTTTAGAAAAATCAATTTCACTGATTTGTTCTGCAGCTTTAAATTCATTCAGGTGTGAAGTGATGTCAATCAAAAAAAAGCCACAATATATATGTTTTTCATCTTCTAACAAGAGAAATTAGTGTGCAATGACTATCTGTGGTTATTAAACCACTTGTTTCAGCTCTATTCTCTGTTAACATTGGACAGTGAACTAATATGTTAGGATTCTGTACTGGGCTCTTATGTATATTTTCTGTGTCTTCATGAGTACGTTTGCTCCAAATGAGACATTCTGTTTTTAAACTGCCTGTGGGAAGAATTCACCTATAAGAGTCTGTCCATTCTTAGTTTAAGACTCTGGTCTCTGACCACTTTTCTCTTTTAAGAGAACGTCATGTGAAATGACTTCTTGCCGAAGATACAAGGTTTTTACAACAGTGATAAAATATGTGTGTTAGTGGCTAAAACGTTAAACCTTATTGGAGAATAAAGTGAACCTAAAACTGAATATTTACATTAAAAAGGAAGAACCCAATGTGTCAAACACAAATACGTTTTCAGCTGTGAAAACCAAAAACTTTAACCTTCAGCACTTCAGTCATTTGCCACACAATAACACATTAAATATGATTGAGTGAAGCATTTCATGAAGTAATGGTAATTCTTTTCGCTTTAGTAAAGGGGGAAATATGCACAAAGTAATTGGGTTGACAGTGTACCAGAGTAACAAGATGCTAAATGCCCTAGCATGGTCTTTTTAGCTAGGTGTGCGTAGCTAGCAAGTCTGGTTTGTTGGCGTGGCAGTCTATATTAGTCAACCTGAGAGGACCCCTACTGACCATGTCTGACATTGTTAATACAAAAAGGGCCAAAACACTGAGTGGTCAGACAATAAAATCAGATAGATAAGTCAGTGGAAATTAGCCATCACACCTGACAGACATGTCATTGTTAGATTCTAAACGATACCTAACTTCTAACTTAGATGCGTCAAGCATGAATCACAAAGGTGATTGTTTTATTTTATGTTATTGCCTCATTAAATCCTTCTGAGGATTTATACATTTTTCTCCAACCAACAGCTTATCTCTATGATCCAACTCTTAATAATCAGTGTGGTAACAAGCATTCATTTGCCTTTTCTTTTGTTTCTCCTAAAAAATTGATTAAAATTGGCTTTATATTTGGATGGAAACCCACATGACTATAATAATGATATACATTTGAAATGGTTAACTACTAATTAAATAGTTCACTGATAGATAAGGTGATTCATTAAATTCATATGTAAGTGATGCTATTTTTATTTATTTTTTTAATACACTATATTTATCCCTTTATGGGGGAAATTTTTCTCTGCATTTGACCCATCCCTGTATATAGGGAGCAGTGGGCTGCCAATGACAGGCACCCGGGGAGCTAGGGGTACAGTGTCTTGCTCAGGGACACTTCGACACATGACACGTCCCAGTCAAGGATTGAACCTTCGACCTTGCAGCTACCAGACAACCCTCTTAACCCAGGGAGCCACGGTCGCCATGCAGCCCTCACTTAGAAACACTTTTCATAGACTGCAAACCTTTTCATTCACCGCGGGAGTTTTCCTCATTCATTCTGCCCTGTTTATATCCCACCACAGGCCTGTGTGAGTGAGGCGCTCCAACACCTGGCTGAGCAGATCAACAACATGGAGCACAAACACCCAGACTCCCTGCTCATTGTTCTTGGGGACTTTAACAGAGCAAACCTCAGCAAAGAACTACCTAAATACAGACAGCATATTAAGTGTAGCACCAGGGACAAAAACACACTGGACCACTGCTACACTGTAATAAAGGATGCATATCACTCAGTACCCCGTGCAGCTTTGGGACTCTCTGATCACTGTCTGGTCTATCTTCTCCCGACCTACAGAAAAATACAGCCTGTGTCTGTGTCCCTCCAGCTATAACAGGACTGTACAATGGAAAATCTTGTGGCTACTTTCAATGTGAAAAACCAAAGTTAGTCCAGTTATTAATGTAATGACATTGTTGGGTTTTGCTTGTCAACAACCAAATATTATAGACTGGAGTCTCTACTACTTACCCTGGAAAGATAATCTTCAGGTTACCTACTACAGTAGTAGTAATGAACTATGTACAATCTTCAAATGTGTGTGGAGGACACATGTTGCAGTGGATGACCCAGCAGTCTGATATTTATTGAAAACTCATTGTATGTGTGCCAGGAAGCAACAGGCAAAAAAGTATTTTGTTGAAACGGATAAAACAATGCAAAAAATGTTCAAGATCGCTACCAAATAATCGGTTAATAACTCACTGCTGCAGGCAGTTTGCTCAGAATAAAAAGGTGACGGAAACGTCCACCGACAGAAGAGTCCTCGAGGACAACGTCCTCCCGCCGACACGCTACGAGCTGGCAGCGGAGCTCCCCGTGTCGTCCGCGGGTTTGCTGCCGCTGTGTTTGCTGCTGATGTGGTGAGTCATTTCCTTGCGGTTGGTGACCGTGTGGCCACACTGCACGCAGGTGTAGCGCCCTTTAGTGTGCTCCCACAGGATGCGTCTGCTGCAGGCCGTCCCTGATGGATGAAAGGACAAATGGATGTCAGCGCAAAGGAACTGGATTATGGCAATTTAGAATTAAAAATGACGTTTCTCTGCGACCATGAGATGGACCAATGGCGCTGAAGCTCCGAAGCTTGTTTAAGTTGAAGCGCACTAATTCAATACTTTGTGTCAAAGCTCGTCTCAAATAAAGAATACTTATTGATTTTTTTTGGAAAATAGCAGTTTGACAAACTAATCTCAACTCAAGGTCCTCTTACTCGCTTTCAACTGCGTCTCATGTAGAGACTCACCGATATAACTGACACTATTTGTTTGTTGGGGCCGATACCAATATGACAACTGATGACACATCGTGACCGCACTGGTGGAGCTAAACATGAGGCCACATCTGGCCGGCTACAGCTGTGTGCTTTAGTGGGCGAGGCTCACCTTGACCCTTCTTCCAGACAGCGGCGGACCCAGGAGGAGAGCGGGGCTCCAGTCCGGGAGCAGGGTGGATGGGCTCAGGACACCTGGTCTGTGTCAGGTGCTGACCCTGGGCATCCGGGGGGTCCGAAGCTGCGGTCGGGCCATCCAGGTTTAAAGATAGAGGCAGATCCAAGGGTTCGCTCTTGATGCGCGGCTGGGGTGCTGCCTCTGTGAGCTGCGGCAGAGCGAGGTGGGGAGGGGAGGTCTCCGGGTTGGACAAGAAGGGGGGTCCGAGGAGAGGGGGGGCAGGGTCTGCCTCTAGAACAGCGGCAAGGAAGGAACCTTCCGTGTTTGGGATTTCAGAGGGAAGCGGCTCAGGGGCGGACACCTTGTCAAGCAGCGGGGGCTTCTGGTCCAGGTCTGGGTTGGTCACAGCAGCAGGCGCAGGGGGGGCCACCGGTTCAGACGGCTTCGGCCTGCCCCGTGTCACTTTGGAACAGGTGTGCAGGTGAGTCAGGAGGCCACGGTAGGATCGCAACTTTGTGCGGCAGCTCTCGCACCTTTCGGAGGAAGAAGCGACTTATTACGTGACTCGAAACATTTTGAATGCAGCTGAGAGTAAAAACAAAGAGCAACTCACAGGAAGAATATGTTGGGCTTGTGATGATGCCTCATGTGTTCCATCAGTTTCTGCATGTCGGGGAAGGATCCGCTGCATCCGACGGTGGAGCACAGCAGGACCTTTCCTGAGGAGAGGACGGACGGCGTTCACACCATGTAGGTTCACTAACCACGCAACGGCAGCACAGCTTCTCTCGTGACCCCTTCCCTCTCATCTCCAAACCCAAAAAAACTACAGCCAGATAGGACCTTATTCTCCTAACTCCACATTGTGTGGTTGAGTCTGTAGTAGTCTCTCTCTCTGTGTGTGTGTGTGTGTGTGTGTGTGTGTGTGTGTGTGTGTGTGTGTGTGTGTGTGTGTGTGTGTGTGTGTGTGTGTGTGTGTGTGTGTGTGTGTGGAATAAAGTCCTTTAAGGTGAGGTGACTTATTCTGTCAGATGGGGAAAAAAGTATATCCATAAACATGGAGTTGGCTAATGCTCATTATAGCATTCTGTTATTTGGAATAAACACAATTTACACCAAACAATGTAAACCTGCATGCTAAACTGTCTTTCCAAAGCTCGAGTCAAACCCCCTTCTCAGACCAACATTAGGTGTCGTTCATCTGCATTCTAACTGGAGGAAACTAATGTTATGTTTATTAAAGCCAACAATAATGGTTCCTCTCTAAAATGTTAGGGTTAGCTATTAGCATGGAGCTGTTAACGTCGCATTAAAACAGCCCAGCGACTGATTTACTTCACGCGCACGAACTTGCAGAAGTGAAGGGCTCACCTGGTAGTGACTGAGCGGAGATCTCGTGGTCCTTGATGTGGCTCTCCAGAGACGTCTTGTCCGAGTACACACGCTTACAGCCGTGTAACGGACACGACGTCCTCTTGTTTCCTGAGATGGACAGACGAGACTTAATACAATTCCGTAAAAATGTATTAGAACAGTGTGTGTATAAACGCCCCGAAGTTAGCGACAGAAGACCAGCGGGTTAGCATGCTAGCTAGCTTGGTCAGCTTTAAGTTCGCTCGTGTCGCTAAGCACAATGGGACAAAAACGTAGCGAGTGTGGCGTCTGTCTGCGATGGTTGAGCTAAATTACAAACCTCCGCTTCCAGCCTCGGCTGTCTGCATGGCTGTGCTGCCCGAAGACATCGTGAGGACGGAGCAGCTGATCTCTGCAGCGACGACAAAACAACAACAGAGGAACAACACAAATCGACTACAAGAACCAGAATGCAATGCGACAAGAACGGCACGTACACCTGTTTATTTTATGACATTTGAAACTTACTGTTTTTTTTTTTGCTTTTGTTTACTTTTACCTGTCGTTTTTTATTGTTATGTAAAATGGAAATATTATATTTTGATCAGTAAATATTTGCATTATCAAATAACACAGAATTAATTTAGTATTCACCACAACCCAAGTCAACCTTGGAGTGAGTGGACAAGCTACCTTGAATGATGGTGCATGTTTGAGTTGTAATCAAAGGCTGCAATAACACCAGCAGTTTGTTTTTTAATCTTCTATCAGACTATTTCTGTTTGTCGTTAGAGAATGATGGTCCATATTTGTAGGTAAACATTGCAACGTGGAAATTTGTTTTCAAAGTGTTTTTTATTGATCTTATGAACATGTCATGTACATAGTTGCATTGGAAGTTTATACATACAATATACAAAAGGAATTTTTGCAAGTATCTAGTTATTGCATTGATCAATTATACAATAATCATTTTTATCTCATGAGGGGTTCGAGGTCTGACTTTTTAAAATGTGACTCTGCACAGAAAATGTCAAACTTTTATTTATGCCCCATCAACACATATGATTTAGAACTCAGCTGCTTGACTCTTAACATGCTCACCCTGTTCTTTATTAATCCAGTAGTGATCATTCAAAAAGGTGCATTCATGTTGAAATCCAGCAAAACACAGCACTTAAAAAACCCTCAGATTTATCAAAGAAATCATTACAAAAAAGGACGTTTACTTTGTGAAAATACTTGGGAAGAGATATGTATTCATGCAAAAAAGGCAAATATTTTACACACCATTAAACTTGTTCACATCGTGCATTAAAATACAGTTTGAGTGTCCCAAAAAAACAAATGCTCAATGTATGGTTTAGTGCATCAATCCAGTGGATTCATAAACATGAATAAAGCAGAAACAAAACTACACTTGTAAATGTACACACATACAATTCCTTTTAATAAACTTGATTTTCATTTTTATTTTTCATTTCCCATTTCTTGCAGTTCACACCCCAGTGATAGGATGCCCAGTTGAACCCAGTTATCTATAGAGTGCTTTCCAACCTTCTGGCTGGTGACCCCCTCAAAATACAACTTGTGTATACTTGTGACCCCTCACAAGCTGTTGCATATGTTTATGAGTTATGACCAGATCAACAAAGAGCTTTTTTTCCTCCTTTCATTGAAATATTTTAGAGGCCAGAAGAAGTAAAAATGATCCAACAATTCACAAAAAAAATAAACGTGAAAAAATAAACGTATATCATTTTGTGTGAGATGAAAGTAATTTTCTACTTTGCTGTCTTTTTAATCATCTTGCAAAACCTCCTTGTGACCCCTTCAGTGGAAGGAAATGAAAACAAAGGCAGACACACTCAAACTGTAAATTTCCATTACTGTTTGCCTACTAAACTCCCATTAATACAGCTTACAGCAGCTATTCTCAACCAGTGGGCCGTGGTTGGCCTCAGAGCACCACCTAGTGGTCCACGGAGGTACTACCAAAAGGTTAGATTCAATTTACAACGCTATATTTAAAAGTCTAAATGTGGTCAAGAATTTACATGAATAAAAAACGTCATTAAAATGCTTGATTTCAATAACGTTTAAATGTCACCACGAATGTCACCACGCCAATCACGACACAAACACACGTGAGGTGTTTTCCACTGTTAGCTAGCGAACGTTAGCGCCAGTAAAAGCTTGAAAGCGTGTGGTGAGGAAATGTGACCCTATATATGTTAATTTGGGATTCTTAATGGCAGAGGCACTGCACAATCTAATAGACGTTAACAGCAGAGTTTGATTGATAATGTCTGAACACTGAGCTGTCTTTTCCTTCCTAATTGTGCTTAAGATAACTGGGTTAAATTGAGGACTCATTGAATGAAGTTGTCGTTACGCTCTCTCTATGCAAACAGTTATGGCCAAAAATGAATGGAACACTCAGGTTATAAAAAAAGAATGAACACATTTTTTAAGGCCACAAAAACACAAAGTGCAGAGCCCAAAGTCCTGCCCCCCCCCCCCCCCCCCCCCCCCCCCCAGAGACAGAAAGGACTGCTGTTGTAGAACCACAACGGTTGACCTTAATGTTGCAACAAGAAGAAGATGCTGGTACGTTTATAAAAAAAATCCAGCTGTTTACAGTGTATTTAACGGCTAGAGCTGCCGCAGTGTCATTAGTCTCCCTGGTAAGATTGATTTATATATATAGCACCGCCCTAGAGCAAACATCACAAAGTACTTCACAATAAAAGATGTATAAAACAGACAGAGCACTTCAAAATAAAGATGAATACAAAAGACAGAGACACAAGCGAACAATAGAAAAATGAAGCAAAGTCCACACAAGATGGTCCAAAATGAGTATTTTTAGTGTTCAATATTAAATTAATAAAAAACGACATCATGAAATAAATATATGAATAAATTGTGTAAATATATGATTTAATCAACAATTTGTAAAATTATTCAGGAATTTAGCCAATTCATCTATTTTTAAATGTTATTTCATAATTTATTTTCACATGTTCACTAATATATATATATATATCTTTTTTTTTTTAAGTTAGTTTTTATGTGATATTGGCATTATCCCCAATCACTCTTTGACTTTGTATTGCCTTTTATCATCAGTCACCTCCCCCCAAACCTTTCAGCCAATCACAGCAATCCTGCCTCTTAGCTAGCAGGTTCAACAAGTGCTACTACATTTAGCCAGCTAGCTGCTGTTAGCTAGAGCAACAACAATGCTAAATGTCATTCTAAGCTCACAACTGCGCCTAGCTAGTTAGTAGGCTGGATAGGGAGCATGTGCAGCAAAGTAAATAAATGTTCACTCAGTGTCTGTGTTTTGTGCTAATTATTTTAGCACTATTATAATTGTTCTAGCTAACAGGTGCTAGCTGCTTATATCTTCTAGCAGTTGCTGAGCTTGCTTGGGCTGGGGCATGAGATTGTGAGGGCAGTGACAGAAATGAAAGTGTCATTAAGCAGACTTTTGAATTCTGAAATAAATATCTATAATAATACATGCAACTATAATTATTATTATGTATAGAATGCTGCAGGAATGAGTCCTAAAAACTGGAAATGAGTTAGCATTTTTGTACTTTTTTGTACAGAAATTGACTGTTTTTCAAGTGTGCCTCCGATCAGCTTCCTCGTCACTCTGGTCAGTCCTTCCCAAACAAGCTCAGACCAGCAGAGTATCACTTGTCCATCAGTGACTGCTGGATGTGTAAGAGGGCCACTACCGTAACATATCGGCCATAACAACTATGTATTTAGTGTGTTTTGGAGCCTCAGCCCCCCCTCAATCACTTGATGCAGCTTTAAGAGGAGGAACTTTTGAGAAACATTACAGGAGAAAGCATTACATTATAGTAAGCTGAATGAAAATTGTCGTAATGTGCTGAAAAGCCCTTAGTGTACAAAGCAACAGCACAGTATGAGTAGTGCCAGCAGGTGTTTACTGCATGCATTTAAACAAACTAACCTATTTTTTACAGGTTTTCAACCATTTTTTTCCCCAAACCCTAAAATAATTACTCTATGAACTAAATTCAGAACAATCACAGTATATTCAATGTGTGACTATGTAAACCAGTCATGCCACAGATAATACAACGCTTTTTCTTGGGCTCTGTTCTGGGCATTTACAGTTAAAAAGAGTCCTAAAGTGAACTGAAATCTTGGATTTCTTTGTTATACCTTTGCAGCGGTCTGTCTCACTGGATGTAGACTGTGTGTAGAAGCCTGCCATTTGGCCACATTGCATCTATTTTGAGGGACATTGCCGCTGCATCCTGTGCTTTACACCGCCAAAGACGATTGTAATTGGTTTAAAGACGTACAAAACATTTAAGGGTCCCATACCGGAAAGATAATGTGTGGAGCCAGACCTTTCTTTAGCGCTGTGGAAATAGGTTTGGCTATGCGAGACTATGCCTTCGCAGTCACTCAGTGTTCATCACATCGCAGAGCACATTTTGGGGGAGCTGGTCTCTGCGTTTGCCTTCTGCCGGATGCACTCTGGATGATTGGAAAACAACAAGAGACATCATGCACCTACACATTCCAGGAAATAGACGAGCACAGATAGACGAAAATGCTACTTTACTCGGCAGTGACACTTATACAAGAATACAAACCGCAGTGCAGTTTCCTGTGCTCACCTGCCAAGTCTGTCCGTGAGATTTCCACCAGCCCCTCGTAGAGGCCTTTGATCGGGTTCTCCCCCGCCATCACGACTCCATGGAGCCAGATTAGCAGCATTCGGTGACCATGCTCTTTGAAGCTTTTCATACCTAGAGGTTCAGTTCAGAATTACAATACGTATCAGCATCTTTGAGAAGTCCCAGTTGAGATGGGTGAAAACTTAAACTCCACGAACATGTATTGTGACCAAAGACCAGTATTGAGAGAGTGAGATTTAAGTAGAGGAAGCAAACCCAAAATAAATCCTCATCTGATTATTTTTTATTAAAAAGTGGTGCTGCGGCAAGAAAACCTCCCATTTTAGAGAAACCATCTCATAAAGTGTTGCAATTTTTAAAAACAACTCAATGCTACCTATCAAATGCACTGGTTGCACCTGAGCTGGAAACTAGCTACTTGATGAACATTTCATACAAGTCACTTGATTGTCAAACCACTTTCCAGAGGTCGACGTAGCTCACCAGTCCACTGTTGTTCTATAGCTCGTATGTGTGCGTTGCTGAAGTCCCAGTGCTGTGCCAGGATCTTCCACTCCCCGCGGCAGAGGTGCTTGGTGGCCAGGCTCCACAGGACGGACCGGAGGTGCTGTGTCTCTTGCTGGTGGTCCTGCTTGAAGCTAAGAGGTCTCCGCACCCAGGAGTCCTGCTCGCTGCCCATCTGATCCTGAAGTTTTTCATAAAAAGTGTGCACATATGTATACAAGTGGCATACTGTGCAAATCTGTGAATCTGAAGTTAACACAAAACGTTAAATAACTCTTAAAACCAGCAAAGCTCACTCACATGTCCAAGATGGTTGGAGTACTGCGATTAGATGCAAATTAAATCAAGGGTATGTGACAACCCAAAGGCACAACAACAAACCCACATCGATGCTTTGGCAAAGCATGAACCTTGGCACGCAGCAGTGAAGGTAACAGAGGAATCCAGCAGGGCACAAAGATTCTGTGACAAACTTTAATGTCACACATAAGTAACAATCATCTGTACACACGAATGCTGAACAAGACATTTTTAGGCGGCCAAAATGTTACAATTAACTTTCATGAAGTGAAAACACACAGTGAAAGGGTTAAAGTTCTAAGACAAACACGGACAACTCTGAGACCGGACAACGCTGTGGTAGCAACCTGTCAATCAGCCCCCGCCCTAAAGCATCCCTTGCTCTTTGGTCCATTTTACTTTAAATAGAACCATAATGTACTAAATGAACATCATGCTGTATTGAAGAAGACTTGAAACTAGAGATTGAGACCATAAACTCATGTTTACAATGTTTCCTATGAGAATAAATCAAGTGAGAAGTAGTCATTTTCTCAAAGACTTCTATACAACCAGAGGAGTCGCCCCCTGCTGGTCAGTAGAGAGAATGCAAGGTTTCAGATGCAATGAAGATAAACTCACCTTCTCCCATTTATAAAAACGGTCAGCTTTGATGAGCATGTCGACCAGGATGACATGGTTTCCTCTGGCTGCCACCTCCAGACACCTTTTCCCCTGCTGAGTATATGATATGGTCAATAAAACACAGTGTATAAGACGTCCATTACTCTGTAAGATGACATAGATACAACAGAATTAGCACGGAAATATAACCTCAAATTCAAAAATTGAATGTAATAGTATAATTTTATAATTTTCCATAATTGTATTGTTTTGAGTATAAAATGTAAAATATAATTAGTGATAGTTAATAAACCCACATGACTAATGAACAATGGTGGATTGTAACAAAATGCATTCACTTAAGCGCTATATTTAAGTAAAATATTGAGCTACTCCATAGACTGTAGCAGTAGCCCCGCCCTAAAGCATACTCTACTTTATGGTCTGTTTGACTCTAAATGGATCATAATTTACTAAATACACATCATGCTGTATTGAAGAAGACTTGAAACTAGAGATTGAGACATAAACTCATGTTTACAATGTTTACTGAGGTAATAAATCAAGAGAAGTAGAGTCATTTTCTCTTAGACTTCTATACAATCAGACTTCTTTTTGGAACCGGAGGAGTCGCCCCCTGCTGGTCAGCAGAGAGAACGCAAGAACACTTCCGCATCAGCTTCACTTGGCAGAACTGGAGGTTGCCGCCTGAGCTACTCGTACTTAACTTCTATATTTCCATTATATCCTATCATATTAAGTAACCAACTTCAGTCCTGATCATAATTACCAAATATGCCTTTATTTTCAGAATTTTAACACTTTAAATCACAGTTCGTTTACATAATGCCACTGTTCTTATGAATTTCTTTTTTTATTATTATTTTCTGGTTACTAAATACTAGGGGGATTCCCCCCCACAAGTGAGATATGTCAATGATTAGCAACAACAGCATTACTTTTGATGCACTGCAGTGCTCCATAATAAAAAGTAGAAAAGTAGAGTAAGCAGTAAATCATGACACTAGAGAAGCTGTATTCTGTCCCGGGTGACGCCGTGTGCTGTGTGGTACCTTGTCGGTCAGATTGAGGTTAACACCAGAGATCAGCATCATCTCAGCCAGGACCTGCCAGCCGTGCTCTGCTGCTATGTGCAAAGCAGTCTGTTGTCTCTGCGAACCACATGACGGAAAATCTGATTATGATTGCACCGTAGCCGCTGTGTCATTTCTGAAATATGCATTCTTCTTGCAATGAACGTGGACATGCGGAGGTCCTGCGCAGCCAGCTGCTTTTATGTTTATCAATGTGTTTAGCAGCTGTCGAGGTTTGTACTCACACTGTCAGTGATGTCCAGGTCACAGTCGGCATCTATAAGCAGCCGTAAAACCTCGGTGTGGTTGTTGAACACAGCTAAGTGGAGCGCTGTGTTGTGTTGCTGTTTTCAAACACAAAGAAAGATGAAGAACATTTCATCTGATATGTGAATGAATAGCAAATGTTATGGTACGCTCTCTGTTATATTGCCTATTAAAATGATTTTGGACCCAAACGCTCAAATTTCCCCAAAATCGATACCGTGGGTTTCAAAAATCAACATTAAACTGTAGAAGTTCAGCCCCCGTACAGTTGTCCCGAACGGGGATATTAGCTATCGAGACTAAAATGTTTGTTTTTTTGTACCAAGCTGTAAACATGTTTATGTGGCCATTTGAGGAACTGCAGTTTTTGGGGCACTTTCGCATTTGTTTCATTTTTCAGCACCAGCCGTTTCCGTCTTCTACATCATACGAACCAAGACATACGTCCCATGGGAGCGGCCACTACTTACATTGTCTACAGCATCTCTGTTGATTCCTGCCTCCAGCAGCAAACTGGCTTCCCTGTCAAAGCCATGCTGAGCCACGTAATGGAGAGCATTCATATTCTTCTGCAGACAGAAGAAAACAAGGATTTCATCTTGGAGGTCTTTCAGTGTGTCGAAAGATTAAAATAGATATACAAAGTTAGATCTTGTGTTTATTGCAAGTGATAGATGACATCGAATGAACAAACCGTACATTAGTTTGTGCGTTGGCATTGCAGCCGGACTCCAGCAGCAGTCTGACACATTCGTAGTGACCTCCATCAGCTGCCAGGTGCAATGCTGTGAGACCATCCTAAAAACACAACAGGTACATTGGTGATAGCATGATGCTGCTTTGTTTGTGACGGGATGTTTACATTTTTTAATAATTTGTTTTAATATATTTTAATATATTAATTTTGTAACATCATTTTATATTATTTTGCTACACACAACTATCAGATTTTAGCCATTGAACTGTATATATATATATGTATATATATACATATATACATATATATCCCAGACTCTTAAAACAACTGTGTCATTATATAAACACACTGACATTTAAACGGTTAAATTCTGCAAATGAATTGATATTTGGTAGTTATTATCAGGACTGAAGTTGGTTAAAAGATTAAACTTGGTAAAAGTGGAAAATAATATTAATACATAATTAGATTTTTCATTTATTTTAAAGGGACAAGGGTTAATGTCTTTACTGGAGCAGTAATTCTAACTGCACCGTTGTAGAGTATGGCACTACCATTGTAGTATTCTTGTATGCTTCTCGAGTTGAAACCTTTGGAAGTTTTTTCGATTTATTATTTAGTCAAAAGATAGATTTTTACTTATAATTTATTTCTCCACACAGAAAAAATTTTATGTATTTGATGGTGCAAGAAAACACACTGCAGTTTAACAGTAAAAAGTGTACTACTGTGACAAGTGTAACTGAAAAAAAATGCAGACAAGCTGCCAATTATGCACCACAGCCGCTCTAATTAAGTAACACAAAGTGGGCCTTGAAGTATGCAGCCCAGTCCAGTCCACTCACTGTATTTCTCTCGTCGACGTCGACTCCGGTCTCCACCATCTTCTGCAGGACCTCTGTGTGCCCACACTTTGCTGCCAGATGCATGGCTGTGTTCTCTTCCTGTAGTCCAGACACAACAGCACTTTACGATCTGAGACAACTTCCTCTACCAAAACAAGTCAAGAGGGGCTGTCAACACCTCGCTGGTGCTATGGTCTAAACCACAAATGGGGGAATCGCAGTTTCTTAACACGCCGACCTCCTCAGTGTGTCGACAATCGCCACACAAACCAGTAATGCCTAACCTGTCGCGAGGTGAGTTTTAATTGACATAACATGCTAACGTACAATGTATTCACCAGTTCTTGAGTCATAAACAGGAGAGAGAACTATTTAGATCAGACTTTAAAAAATGGATCGCCACAATTGTATTTGTCTCACTTGCATCACAGGGCCTCCGTATTTATTCCAGGTCAAGTTGAATTTCTTTCATGTCACATTAAAAAGTGACATTATGGAACAAAGGGTTTACCTATCTATTTAATATTGAACACTGTGGAGCTCCATGTACATCTGTTATAACAAAAAAAAATAAAAAACAAGAAAATCAAACTAACTGATGGAATGTTTGTGTGGTACACAACATGGCAACCACCCACCGTATGTCTATAGTGGCCTGTTTCCCTGCCCAGTGTACACAGGATTTGAGGTCACAACACATCCTGCTATAATCTGTGTGGTCGTTTAAAGGTGGCTTTAACAGCCTCACAAATCAAATATTGAAATATAAAATTGAATTTGTCTTCGTTCCGTCATGCCCAACAGCCTATTGTGTGTGCGTGTTTGCTTGAGCACGATCACTGCGTGTTTGTGTGTCACTACCTTGTCCTTTAAACCGTGCGTGCAGCCCATTCCAATCAGAAACTCCACCACTTCAAATTGTCCGTGTTCAGCAGCCAGGTGAAGGGACGTCTTCCCCGCCTGGTCACGAGAAAACATGCAGCAGGTCACACACAGGAGATACTTATAAATATGATCTGTATACACACTGTGTTCCATTCACCTTCAGTTATTGGCATATTGTTGATATTCTGAGAACAAACAGCAAAATGTTTGTTACAGTAACAGAATGGAAAGAAGAGTTAGAGTTCTATCTTCTACAAAAAGACAAGTTCCAACATCCGTCTGTAAATTTGAAATAGTGCCAAGCAAGGAGTCACCTTGTCAACTCTGTCGAGTCGGACGTCTTCCAGGTCCTCCATGATGAACTCCAGTACTCTGATGTGGCCTCGCTGGGCAGCACAGTGCAGCATGCTCAGGCCATCCTAACACACACACACACACACGCAATCACGTAAAAAAGACGAGATATCAGATCGGACGATATCCTGATAGTTTTGAGTCCGCGGCGGTGATGAAACCAGGCAGCTCTTACTTTGTTTTCACAGTTGAGTTTGGCCCCGCAGGACACCAGGATCTGCAGCACTTTTAGGTGACCGAACCAGGACGCGAGAAGCAGAGCATTCATGCCGAACTGTAGACCAAAAAAAAATGTAGAAGTGTTATAAAACAGTGAAGCTCTGACAGTACGAGTATGTAAAGTAGCATTCTCCGTACTGGCCTCGGTCTGTCTCTGTCCTACTGTGTGGCTCCTAACTGAGTTAACTGACCTGAATGTGTCGGCTTCTTTTATTTTACGCTCCTCTTACAGTGTTGTCTGTTGAGGTCAGAATAAAGGGAGAGACCATGGCTTTGTTACTAAACACATGCTCCGTGGTTTTGTTCTCATGTTCTACCTAAAATACTCAGGATCACTCTTTATAAAGCTGCCGTCCCACAGTTCTCTGCTTCAGCGATGAGGCGGTCGAACCGAAATGACTTTTTCAGCCCATTTGTTCTGACGAATATTGATGATAAGACATGCATTTTCTGTGAAAATGGTCCAAAAGGACAAATCATTTTATCTTTGCGCAAACACATTAGCGTGATCACAAAAGTCAGTGAAGCATTTTACATTTGATAGATGACATCGAAGTTTATGTTTGTTTTATTTAAGAAGGGACAGTGCGCAACAATTAACATGAGCACTTGAGTCCATCATGTCAATAGCTTATTTCTAATGGCAATGTTTATGGCTTTAAAGGGCCAGTGTGTAGGATGTAGTGGCATATAGCGGCGTGGTTGCAGATTGCAAACCAACTGAATACCCTCCGATCACTCCTCCCTTTCCTCGGCTGCTGTAACGCGAACCGTAACGCCGCTAGCCTCGCTCGGAAAGCCGTCCTCACCACGATAACACTACTTTAAGGAACAACGGAAGTCAGATGGCAGCTGGCCATACCAGAGTTTTTGCGGTACGTATTACCGCAATTTCACAAGCGTGTGGGAGAACTACGGTGGCCTTCAGGAGACATAAGTCTTAGAGCCGTTGTGGACTACTGTACAAACATGGAGGTGCAACACGGCGGACTCCACGATGAGGACCCGCCCCCTATACAGATAAGAAGGGCTCATTCTAAGCTGACGAAAAAACAATGATTGTTAGTTTCAGGTGATCATACACTAATAAAAACATAGTTATGAGTATTACATTCCACCTCTCATAATAGATCCCTGTAAATCCTACACACTGCTCCTTCAAAAGAAAATATACAAGAGCACATAAGCACAGACAATTAATACAAATGAATGAAATGTGTTATGTCATTGTGGGCAGATTTTCAGCCGTTTACATTATTATAGGGAGCTACAGCATTACAGAGAATCCTCATGAATCAGGAAAAATGTATGAGAAATAACCTTTATGTTGATATAAAGGTTTCCCTCAGGAGATGAACGTCCGTAGTTTGTTACATGCTTTTAGAATTTACCTTGTCCTTGATGTTTCTTATGTAAAAGATTTTTTTTTGTAAGAGCTAAGGCTGGGATCATTATTATGTTACATCACCAGTCAGTGATGTAACCTAACAGTGAGTTAATATATCTACGTCGGGGGAATGAATGAGTCCAGTGGCTCTCCCTGCTGAAGTGTGTACGTACAGTGTCCTTCTCATCAACGTCAGTGTCGTGGTCCAGCAGGAGACGGAGAGCCTGTTCGTTCCCGGCTCCCGCTGCCCAGTGCAGCGCTTTGCGGTCTATCTGCACAGAGACAGAGAGATACGTGACCGGGCGACACTCACAGTGCATGCACGGCTGAATTAGGCCCAACACTCTCAAACACTGACCATTCAAAAAATGAAATGAAATTCCACTAATCACCCGAGCCCATCGTTGGTTGATCAATAACACTCCAGCTGACATTTTGGCTCATCACTTAGTCCCACTAAGCGTCTCAGTGAATGTGCAATACCAGAGACCTGGAACTGGCTCATCTAAATGTGATGTTATGTGCTTTTTCTGCCGCAACATGTTAAAATATCTGCTGTGAAAAAAAAGTAGAACGGTTCACTTTACGCATCACCCGAAATGTCTATAAAAAAATATAGACTGCAGTTCACTATAGTGCTCTCCATCCTGAGTTTGTAACACACATGGTGTTCAGACACACTCGTACCAAAACATACATTGGCATGCCTCGCTTCCTTTTTAGCAAATGTCTCTGTCGCCTCGATTAACGTCAACGGTTTCACCTCTGCTTTACGTTACACATACAAGGAATCTGGCTTGGTGATTGGTGCGTGACAATAAACATAGTAAAAGACATCATTTTAAAACAGAAAATGTGAAAATTTACAATGAAATATGATAAACAAACAAACAAAAATGTTAAGGTATGTTTAAAACAAGTACGTCATTAAAGTGTAAAGTGTGGTAGAGTTGTAGAGTTGTGCAAAGGTGTGTGTGACTGCAAGTAACTGTCCTGGGCATGTAAGTGTCCGAGTCAGTAGAGGGTCCCGGGCTTTGTTGATGAGCCCGACTGCAGCCGGGGTGTAGACTTGCTATGGAAATCAAATAATGCGGCTTTGAAAACTGTAAATTCGAAAAGCCAACGACTGGCAAGAACCCCTTCAGTAGGCTTACTTTATTTTTGGCCTTGACGTCCACACCCTTCTTGATCAGCTCCTGCATTCTCTCTGGGTCGTTCCTCTTCGCAGCGTCGTGGAACTCCTTTTCTGACCAAAGCACTGTCAGGGATTATAGACAAGGAGGGTTATCAAGTGTGTTCTGCAGGCCGGCAAAAAGCAAGAAAAAAACTAAAACATGAATTAATTTGCACTGTTTTCAATAAGACTCTATTGACCCTGTACATGACTGGCTGTAGTAGTGTTAGTGTAGTGGGGAACACTCCTCAGAGTGTAGGGTTGTGAACGCAGCCCTCAGGCTAGGCTCCTCCCCCCCAATTAGTGCCAGCCCTTAAAAGGCACCTGTGGTCCTGGCCTCAGTCCTGTCTGGCCCCTGCCCTGGTGTTGTGGTGAGTTCAGACGTATTCCTCCTCTTGTTGCCGTCTGACTACTTACCCCTTGTTTGAGGTGGTAAGTAGTCACCATCTTAATTTGTATTATTTTGCAGCATGGTGTGCCCTTTTAATCTCTTTTATCATTTGTAGGTTCACCTGCTGCTGTTTTGCTGCCTTATTTTGTTTGTTTGTTTTTGCCTCCATTCTACTTGTTTGGCTTTTGTTGTGCATGTTTGAGCTGTTCATTTGTTCTGCATGGTTTGGTAGTTTTAATGATTTTCCTTTAATCCTTTAATAAATATCATGTTAATTTTATGAAACGCGTCTCTGTCAAATATCAGTTATGAATCTGTGTGTCCTTAATTAATTCAAGACTATATATATATATTTGGTTCGTTAAGTTTATATTTCCTGGGGTGCAAGTCTCCAGGTGGCGTTGTTGGTTCTCTTTAATTTCTCCCCCCCCCCTAAGGCCACGCTACATTCTGGCGTTGTTGGCAGGGTTACTGTGAAGGCGGAGACGTGTAGTTATATATTTTTTTTACATATCCTAGTGGGTTTATTGCATTTGTACTTGAGAGGTGTGTGTGTGTGTGTGTGTGTGTGTGTGGGCAAAACAGCAGCAGGCCCTGGTCGGATCCCGAAAGACAAGCCACTACTCTTCTTCTCCTCTGCACTGCTTCGTCATGGAGGAGGAACTCGCTCAGTTAAGAGACTTGGTCACACAGCTGCAAGCTGAGAATCGATGGATGCGTCAGGAAAAGGAAGTCAACCAGCCTGGGGCCAGCGACTCATCAAGTTCTTCTAGACATGGGCACCCTTCGGTCCATGCTCCATTAACAGAGAGACTGATATATCTTCCCAGAGACAGGAAGTGCCCCATGTTTAGGGGTAGGATGGGTCTAAGCATTGTTGAGTGGATCGAAGAGGTCCAGTCTTGTATACGTGCTCGGCATCTGTCCCCAGCTGAACAAGCACTTTTCATATATGATCATTTAGAGGGAGAGGCAAGGGAAGAGGTTAAGTACCGGTCTCAGGAGGAAAGGGAAGATCCTGACCAGATTCTGGCTATACTGCAGGAATTGTATGGGTGTACTAGGTCATATGTGTCTTTGCAGGAAGATTTCTTTTCCAGAAAGCAACAAGAGGGGGAAACACTACAAGAATTTTCTCACGCACTCATGTGTCTCATGGATAAGGTTGTAAAAAGGGCCCCACATGGGTTACTGAACAAGGACGTGTTACTCAGAGATCAGTTTGTCGAACATGTGTCTGATTGTTACCTACGCAGAGAACTCAAGCAGTTTGTCAGGGGTCACCCCACTGCCACCTTGATAGATGTCCGTGGTGAGGCCATTAGGTGGGAACAAGAAGGGATGCCAGGGGGTGGGAGGAGCAGAAGCAACTCTGTCCCTGCAGCATTTGGTTTTCAGCATTCTGTTCAGGGAGGCCATCCCGGTTATGGCAAGGCAGGTAACTCCTCTGTTACCTCTGAGCTAGGTGAACTAAAGGAAATTTTGAGGAATCAGCAAGATCAGTTGAATCAGCTTACCAGAAGCCTTGCAGCACTTAACAATGTCCCTAGAACTCAGTCAAAGCCTCGCATGAAAACTGTAATTTGTAGGAGGTGCCAACAGCCTGGTCACTTTGCAAGAGAGTGTAAAGGAGAATATGTTGCTGCTTTGCCCCAGCCAGCCACTGTAGCAGTACACACCAACTCTAATGATCAGCACTCCACTCAGAACCAGGGAAACTTTCGCCCTCTGAACTGTTGAGCCAAAGTTCAGGTGGGGGCTCCCCCGGCTCAGAGTCTGCAGTAGATGACCCTCACAATCTGGTGTCTGCTTGCCCAACCATTACGGTGTTGATGGGTGGGGTTTGGGTTCCATGCCTCGTTGACACCGGGTCAATGGTCTCAACCATAACGGAGAGTTTCTTTGTACAGCATTTTGTACCTTGGGGCACAGAAAAGCTTCACTCTTGCAACTGGTTGAGGCTAAGTGCTGCTAATGGGCTGGCAATACCGTATGTAGGCTACTTTGAGTTGGATGTGCAGCTTTGTGATAAAGTTATTGCAAAGCGTGGAGTGTTGGTGGTTAGGGATCCCTCACACAATATGCCTGCAGTTCCTGGTGTACTAGGAATGAATATCATCAAGGAATGTTACTGGGAGTTGTTTGTACAGCATGGTCCGGCTCTTTTTAACTTGCCCTCTGTGTTGCAGGCTCCAACCCCAATTCAGCAAGCTCTCCAGCAGTGTCACCAGGTCCAGGCTAATGCCCCTCCTGATCGCTCGGGTCGTGTAAAGGTGAAGGGAGGGAGGGTCTGCAGAGTTCCCGGGGGTGCAATGAAATTGGTGGCAGCCACATGCTCCCAACATCACCTGGCAGATGATGTTTTGTTTGAGCCCCTTACCAACGGTTTACCTGCAGGGTTACTAGCATCCCCAGCGCTAGTCCGTGTGATAAGAGGTACTGTTTATATCCCCATTGTAAATGTAGGGACCGAAGATGTTTTACTGTACCCTCGCACTGTTTTGGGCACCGTGAGTCATGCCCACCTGGTGAGTTTACCCGCCGGTCTTGAAGAGGGAGAGATATCAGCCACAGTTTCCTCCCAGACTGTAACCAGTACAGTGCAGGACAAAATTGCGGCAGCTGATTTAACGGCACTCAACGAGCCAGAGCAATGTCAGGTCAGGTCCTTACTGCAGAAGTACAGTGGTGTCTTTTCTGCCCATGAAGGAGATATAGGTTGCACTAATCTTATTTCCCATGAAATTCCTTTAGTGGATGAGGTACCTGTACGTCAGAGATATCGGCGCATTCGTCCGTCAGAGTATGAGGCAGCAAAGACTCACATCCACCAGCTTCTTGAGGCACAGGTTATCAGAGAAAGTAGTAGCCCCTTTGCCTCTCCCATTGTGCTGGTAAAGAAGAAGGATGGCAGCCTTCGTCTGTGTGTGGACTATCGGCTCCTGAACAGCAAGACCCGCAAAGACGCATTCCCATTGCCCCGTATTGAAGAGTCCCTTGACACCTTGTCAGGGGCCCGCTGGTTCTCGACTCTGGATCTGGCTGCCGGGTACAACCAAGTACCAGTCCTAGAAAAGGACAAAATGAAGACTGCATTCTGCACCCCCTTTGGGCTGTTCGAGTGGAACCGGATGCCATTTGGGTTGTGCAATGCCCCAAGTACCTTCCAGAGATTAATGGAGAGGATCTTTGGAGATCAGCACTGTCAGTCGTTGCTACTGTACTTGGATGATGTTGTTGTTTTCTCTTCCACTGTAGCACAGCATGTGGAGCGTCTGGATGCCGTACTGGGCCGATTGCAGCAGGAGGGCCTCAAAGCTAAGTGGGAAAAGTGCTCCTTCTTCAGACCAGAGGTGAAATACTTGGGCCACATCATATCCAGGGATGGTGTGTCCACAGACCCTGGCAAAATAGAAGCGGTCTCAAAGTGGCAGCGACCTAACCATGGGTCTGAGTTGCGTTCCTTCCTAGGATTTGCAAGCTACTACCGCCGTTTTGTTGAGGGGTTTGCCAAGCTTGCTGCCCCACTGCATCGCCTGGTTGCTGAACTGACTGGCTCAAAATCACGGAAAGCAGGACAAATTCTACCTGCGGCGTGGACGGAGGAGTGTGAGCAGAGCTTTGAGGGTCTTAAGGGTAGGTTGATGGCTTCTCCAGTCTTGGCCTATGCTAACTTCACCTTACCATTCATCCTAGAGGTTGATGCCAGCTACAGTGGACTGGGTGCTGTGCTCTCACAAGAACAGGATGGTAAGGTAAGACCCATAGCTTATGCGAGCCGTGGCCTTAAGCCTACAGAGCGTAACATGAGCAACTACAGCTCTATGAAATTGGAGTTTCTGGCCCTCAAATGGGCCATGACTGAAAAATTCAGAGATTACCTCTTGGGACAGAAATGTGTGGTGTATACGGACAATAACCCACTAAGTCATCTATCCACAGCCAAGCTGGGTGCTACGGAACAGCGTTGGGCTGCACAACTTGCCGCCTTTGATTTCACCATCAAGTATAGGCCTGGTCGCAGTAATCAGAATGCAGATGCCCTTTCCCGGCAGCACCCATTCAGCGCATCGGATTATGCAGCCTCTGGCATCCAAGTTCCAGACCCGCTCCAGCAGGCTATTGGAACCAAGCAAGCTACACAGGCCACCATCTCAGTTTTCCCTTGCCACACTCAGTCTGACCTACGTGTTTTACAGGAAGCAGACCCTATCATCAAGGAATTCCTGGGGTTTTGGACCAAAAGGAAGGGCCCTGATGCAGCTGAACGACGCCAGGCCTCCAAGGAAGCTCTTGTGCTGGTAAGACAGTGGGACCGGATAGTGGAACAAGATGGAGTTCTTTATCGCAGAATCTGCCACCCCAAGGGAGAAGAGGTTCTCCAGCTGGTGCTACCCATGTCGCTTAAGAGCCAGGTCCTGTATCAGCTACATCATGAACATGGACATCAAGGCATACAACGGACAACTGATTTGGTCCATCAGCGGTGCTACTGGCCCGGAATGCACCATGACATTAAGAAATGGTGTCTGGAGTGTGAACGTTGTCAGCTAGCTAAAAACACTCAACCGGCTACCTGCGCCTACATGGGCCATTTGTTAGCTTCTCGCCCAAATCAAATACTTGCGGTGGACTTTACTATGCTAGAGCCGTCGAAAAATGGGATGGAGAATGTCCTGGTCATGACTGATGTCTTTTCCAAGTACACTCAGGCAGTTCCAACACACGACCAACGGGCCTCAACGGTGGCCAAGGTGCTGGTCAATGAGTGGTTCTGCAAGTTTGGCGTTCCCAGTCGTATCCACTCTGACCAAGGCAGGAATTTCGAGAGCCATCTCATCAAACAGCTTTGCAGTATATACAGCATTGAGAAAAGCCACACCACTCCCTACCATCCAGCTGGTAATGGCCAATGTGAGCGGTTCAACCGCACCCTACATAACCTCCTACGCACCCTGCCAGTCACCAAGAAGAGGGATTGGTCGTGCTACCTGCCACAAGTGACTTTCTCCTACAACACCACAGCGCACCAATCCACTGGTGAGTCTCCATTTTTCTTGATGTTTGGGCAGGACCCTCAGTTACCTGTCGATTTCCTTTTGGGCAGAGTTCAGGAACCTGTGGCTGGTACCGCCCATGACTGGATTGTGGAACACCAAACACGACTACGACATGCTTTTGAGGGCGCTACCAAACACCTCGAGGCTACAGCTGCTCAGCGTAAGAAGCACTATGATAAACGGGTGCGAGATGTCCCCCTGCAAGAAGGTCAGTTGGTCTACCTCCGGGATGTTGGAGTCAGAGGCCGTCATAAGATCCAAGACATCTGGAGCTCGGTAGAGTACAAAGTGCTAAGGGCTCCAGCAGTTGGGGGATCGGTGTATACTATTGCCCCGATGAACGACCCTCACAAGGTAAAACATGTCCATCGTTCACTAATAAAAAGTAAATTGGCTTGTGTGATCAACAGTCCTAGTGAACCAACCCAAGAGACGGAACCCCCTCCCATAGATGAGTCATCGCTGGATGGTGAATGGTTCATGCTGGTTCCTGGATGTACAAATGCACCAGTCGATTGCCAACCAAATCTGTATGCTCATGCCTCAAATCAGCCAGAGGCAATGGTGCCACCTTCTTCCAGCCGGCACCAGGCAAATCAACTACCAGGTACAGTCGCGGTTCTCCCAGGCAACAGGGAGGCATCCACAAGAAGGACCACACGAACTAATGCTGGGAGGCATCCTAACCTCCATCACCTACCCCAGACAGCCGAGAGTAGGTCAATGGGGGCTACGAACTCTCAGGTACCTGTGCCTAGCGTTTCTGCCATATTCAGACCATGGCAGTAGGTCCCAATCGTCGGGGCGACGATTTAAAAACTAGGGGGTAGATTGTAGTGGGGAACACTCCTCAGAGTGTAGGGTTGTGAACGCAGCCCTCAGGCTAGGCTCCTCCCCCCCAATTAGTGCCAGCCCTTAAAAGGCACCTGTGGTCCTGGCCTCAGTCCTGTCTGGCCCCTGCCCTGGTGTTGTGGTGAGTTCAGACGTATTCCTCCTCTTGTTGCCGTCTGACTACTTACCCCTTGTTTGAGGTGGTAAGTAGTCACCATCTTAATTTGTATTATTTTGCAGCATGGTGTGCCCTTTTAATCTCTTTTATCATTTGTAGGTTCACCTGCTGCTGTTTTGCTGCCTTATTTTGTTTGTTTGTTTTTGCCTCCATTCTACTTGTTTGGCTTTTGTTGTGCATGTTTGAGCTGTTCATTTGTTCTGCATGGTTTGGTAGTTTTAATGATTTTCCTTTAATCCTTTAATAAATATCATGTTAATTTTATGAAACGCGTCTCTGTCAAATATCAGTTATGAATCTGTGTGTCCTTAATTAATTCAAGACTATATATATATATTTGGTTCGTTAAGTTTATATTTCCTGGGGTGCAAGTCTCCAGGTGGCGTTGTTGGTTCTCTTTAATTTCTCCCCCCCCCCTAAGGCCACGCTACATTCGGAAGCACTGGACATTGGTATATTGCACTTAATTGGCAGAAGAATACAGACAGTATTTGTACAGATGTGAAAGCCACTGCATGCTGGGAATTCTCTGACATGCTCCTTATAATAAATATATAATATCAGTCTATGACAGGCACATGGAGATGAGGTGGAAAATTCCGTCTGTGATGTTTTCACCGACGTTTCCCGGTAATTCACGTAATTCCTTAATTCAGTCGTAAGCTTGTCTTTCACACGGAGAAAGAATGCACTTTAAGAAAAGCGGTTACTTGTGTCAACAATTCCCAAATCTTGAAGCAAAGTGACAGTGTGTCATTATAGAAGGTAACAGAACATGAATATTGTATGTAAAACGTCACATATTGTACAGTAAGTAACGTTACCGCCCGCCGTCCGTCTCACAAACGGATATTCATGTGGTGTAAAACACATATACAATACAGACCCCGTCCGGTATGGTTGTCAAAAAGTAGCCCATAATTAACGTTTCAGCCCCGCCGCTCATCACCGCTGCTGACAGATGACAGTCGGTCGCTCCCTGGTTCGTACTTACAGATATCATCCTCCGACACCAGCCCGTCCTCCATCTTTGCGCTGTTTTAACTCTTTGCCCTCGTCTCTCTCATTGTAGTGCTGTTAGTATATTGTTTTCTTCCAGGAGATGAAAAGAAGGTTGGACGATATGCTTTACAGTTTTTTCTGTCAAGCCACACAGTAAAACTGTGAAAATACAATTTCCGGTGAAGACTTTCAAAATAAAATAATTTATTTTAAAGTCAATGTTCAAAGGTGAAACATCCTGTGCTATCCTAAAGAATAATATTCACATCAGATATTACGTTTAAAGTGATGTGACGCATAGAAGAGCAGCGAATCCTCACATTTGCGAAGCTACCAAGATTACTGTTTAAACAAAACAAACAATTAATTGATTGTTCAGATTTGTTGAAAATGTTCTGCCAATTTTACTGATGAAGTATTGTTTTAGCATAACGTAAATAACAATTTAAGTGGACAGACTAAAATCATCTTGGCCGTTTTCAGCAAGGTTTGAAAACAGATCTTTCTAAAGGGAAACCAATAGATTAATAGGCCACAAAGTAAATCAGAATAGATGTAACACTTTCTTAGAGGTACAACTCCATTGAAGACACAAAACATAAACAGATAGTTTCCCTTTGTTTATTTGGGCAATAGCAAATTGTATCAAACGAGTACAATATGTCAGGTTAGAACATATTCTTGCATTTTCTAAAAGGCTTGACATATTTGAAATAGTCTTAAACACTATGGTCACATCTTTTTAATAACAAATAATTGAACAGAAATAGGGACATAAGTGAAATTAAACTGCAAGAGGGGTTGGTTAGAGCCAAAAGGGCTGCTACAAGCTCTTTGTTCGGTGTTATGTACAATATCAGTATGAAAACATTATCATTAGTAACAAAACTGGAATCAGTTTGGATTACCAGTACTTCATTTTGCTTTAATCACATGATTAGTCTGACATTTTTTATTTCAGAGAACTCCTGAGCTAGGTTGGTACATCTTTCCTCATCGACAATGAACAGCACATTCTGTAATAAAAGCATTAAGTATGTACAATATGAATTCCCTCATAAACTGCCAGCATAAACATGGTATCTGAAAATAGGGGGAAAAAAGCCTATTCAATTCACAAAGAAGAGTAAACTATTAAAACAATTGTGTAATTTGGTATTAACACTTTTTAGTACTTTTTTGTTGTTGCATGTTCTCAATGGATTGACAGTGCTGCTTTGTCATTATATTATTAATTCTCTAATTAACTTTCAAGTACATGTTCTCAAAAATGTCCGATATTTCACATTAAAAACAAAAAATTATATATACACAGTAGAGCGTAAAGCATTACCTTCAGCTGCAGAGAGTTAAACTAGAAATAATTGCACTTAGTTAATAATGAGCAGTAATATGAACAGTTGCGTGTGCTGCATAACCATAAAACATGAGTCATGCTGCCCAAGTTTCAGTCAATAGCATGCTGCAAGAATGAGTCCTAATCTCCACAAATTGATCCATGTCTCCGTTTAAAGCTGGAGTGAGGAACTTTCGTCTCCCCCCTCTGGTAGGGAGAGAAATTACACAAACACTGTTGACACTGATTATGACTTGGCTATGCCAGTGAGGTTTTCCGCATCTCACCTGCCCCCCCCCCTTCATATTTTTATATCAAAATCCACTCAGCTTTTCCTCCTGTAAAACAAAAGTTGAGTGTGCTTACGTAAGCTAGTGCCAACCGAATTCAATATCATGACATCCATCCATCAATCAATCTGCAACTTTTAGCGACAAAGGAGGTTTTGTGTGGAGCCACAGTCCTCTGTAGCTCCATATCGCGCTACATTTTAAGCAAGCCCACTTTTTAGTGGATCCAATCAGACGCGAGGATTTAATTTAAATCCCTCTTCTAACTATTCAAATCTGTTTCCGTTTCAGTTGGGAATACGTCACAGTGCAGAAGCTAAAGACGCTCTTACTTCCGTTTCACTGGAACTTTAATTAAACCTTCTTTTGAACGCCAAGTTTCTTTTTTATCTGCAACATCCACTCCAGAAACTTTTCTTGGACGCTTGTTACAATTATCTGCCATAGTTTCCGCCATACTCCTAGCGGCTCCTCTGTCGCTATATGCTCTTTCCCCCTTTCTGTGTTAACTCATTTGGCAAGGGCTCGAATGTCACAGATGTTCATTTATCAATTTTAACATTACAAGTGAAAAGGCTTTTAGGATGCAGATCCATTAAAGAGCAGGACAGAGTCACTAACGTTAGTCTAAACTCTGATAGAATCCAGGACCGGCCTCCACACAGTGGGGAAATAGTACATTGTGGATGTGCTCGTTGTGAATAGGGTTTCTTTTAAACCCATAACCACACAAACTAATGTGTTTAGCTGAAAGGCTATTTGAAAGACCTTGGAAGTAACTGTAGGTAGTAAGCCTGTTAGCCAGACACGTTAATGATTGCGGCTTACATTGGAGCGGACAAACACCCTGTTGAATCTATTTCTTACATGTTTGGCATGTTTTTAGTTTTGGAAAGGCAATACCGAATATCACTTTTACTTCAGCCTCATGCAAATCATACAGTAGACTATGTGGAGAAATCCAAAGCTGGACAGGCTTGCTGTGTCTATCAAAGGTTGCTAAGCTATGACTGGACAATCACTGTTCAGGAGAGGGGTTAGGCAAATCTGCTGTGACTGACATTCACCAGCTCTTCCTGTTGCTCAAGTTTTTTGCAATTTTCAGTTTATTGACTTCTCTCAGGACATGGTCGGCTTTCTTCAGCTTCTCCATGGCCTTGGCCAGCAGATCCTCTGTCTTGCCATCCCCGTCACCTCCCCCCTGCGACTGGGACACTCTGCTCAGGAGCTCCCTCGTCTTCTCCATCTCCAGCGCCACTTCGGTCTCAAGTTTCATGACGTCGGCACCGGGGGCCCCGTCGCCACCAGCCACAGCTCTGGTATGCTGTCTCGCCTGAACACAGACTGAAGAGTCAGACAGCAGATCTCCGATGGAGGCTGACCTGGCCTTGGTTGAGGGCTTGAGGGGCGGAGTGGGCCCTGAGCGCCGACAGGGGAAGACCTTGGGTTTAACCTGAGGCTTGGGTGGGGCCTTCGTCGGCCTTGAGCTAACGGGGATCTGAATGTCGTCCTCGCTGGTGTCAAACACATCCAGACCGGCGTGGCTTCCTCTCAACGCGGCCGTAGACGCCACCAGCGTGTCTTCGCTCCCAGAGCCCTCGCTGTCATCATCTGAGTGCTGACCGCTGTCTACAGATTTCTCCTCCGTCTTCTTTTTCTTCTCCCCGGGCAAGTGACAGAGCAGCGGACTCAGGCTGAGGCTGTCGCTGACCGGGTCATTCAAAGAGACGACTACTGAGGGGACATCACTCCTGGGTAGTGCCTCTTCTGCTTGAGGAGAACAAGCTGAGGTATCTGAGGCTGTTGGCAGTAACGCAGTAGGGTCCTGTCCCTCATTAATCTGCGTTACAGTTGCGTTATCGCCTGTATTTTGTTTGTCAGACAAAACGGGTTTCTCAGGATTTTTCTTGAGGATTAGAAGAGGACTGGTGCTCTTCCCGAGTGTCTCTGTGGGTACTTGTGGCTCATTGTCGGATGCTTTGCTTACGTCACTACCTATAGTCTCCTCTGATTCCTCTTCAGAAACCTGTCCTTCTGCGCCGGGACTCTCAGGTTCATCATCTCCGACACTAGGTGGAGCTTCTTTAGATATCGACTGGTCTGCCTCATCTGCTTCCGCAGCTGTTCCTGCTGCCTCCTCTTGACCGCCTTCTTCCTTCACCAAATTTTCATCAGTCGTGCCTCGAACCTCTTGGTCTGGCTCCACAGCAGAATTGGATGGTTTCTTCTCTTTGGATGGAAGGGCTGGAGGGTGGGAGTTTGGCCTGGACTGTGAGGCCTCTGCAAGGTTGCTTAGGCAGCCGCTGGATCTGGGTTTGTTGGGAGGGGTTGGCGGTGGACCTGTCTTTTTCTTGGCATCGGGACTCTTTTCAGACATCTTCTCAGCTTTGACCTCTTCTTCTGTGGCGTCATCAACAGGTGAAGCACACGGCTTGGCTTCTTTAGATGGAGGCATTGGCGGCTTCAGGACCTTAAAAACATGTAAACCCTTTTTTAGAGACCATTTTATGCAAACAGAAAGACACTCAAATATTTCTACACTGTATGATAAGGGTTGCATAGCATTATACAGACCTTCTTCTCTGGGCCATCATCCTTGTCAGGTTCATCCTCAGGTGTTGAACTGCGTTTTGCCTCTTTGGTAGGGGGCATGGGAGGTTTGATGACCTTTTTCTGGGGACTGACCTCTGGCTCAGTCTGAGCCTCCTCCTCAGCAGATTCACTGGCATTGGACGGAGGAGTTGGGGCTTTGATTGCCTCTTTGGGGGTTTCAGTGCCATCAACACTGGCATGATGGGTCCCATTAGGCATTATGGCATCCTCAAGATCGAGATCCAAACGCAGGATACCATCAGACGACACATCAGCTACCTACAGGGCAAGAAAAGATATCACGTAGACATTTAATTAAATCCAAAGCCAATATACCACAAATTCCCAAATAAAAGCTGTTATACAAACATAAGTGCTGGTTGCTAATTAAAACAAAGGTGAAAAAAGGCCCGAGGAGTCATGTCATATTCACCAGTCTGCTGCATTTGAGTTTCTCTTTTTAACAGAAATATTGTTTTCATTCACAAATTCACTTCTACGTCTTTTTTTCAGTGTAAAGCTGCTGTCATTGAAACTCAGCTCAGAAATGTCATAATGAAAGTCTACCAGAAAGGGAAGGGATTATGAACGCTCAAAAATCTGTCCAAGTGATTTAATTAGTGATTAACAACAACATTTCTGTTAAAAAGCAATGGGAATAATGATGTGGATCATCCAGAATTGATCAAGACAACTGGTAAACGTAAAGTGTGGAGTTTGTATTAACAGCAGAAGGTCGTTTTTCTAAAATGTTGTAACATATACTTAATATATATTTAGTAATAATAAATATAGTATTTCAATTAAAAGTATATAAATATACTTAATTCACAACAGTCACTGTAATTAATATTAGGATTAAAGGAGTCTTGAGCTTTGAAATTTGGAACCAAAAATATTATACTTCACGTGAGCTATGAAAATATAAATTCCGCATGAAATCACCAACAGGAACAATTTAGTTCAGATGACGCTCTTATCCAGAGCGTCTTACACACATGCACACCTATTGAGTGTGTTTGAACCCAACCATGAGAAGAACAACAAGCTCAACACAGTTGAAATTCAAATCTAGACGTATTCACTGTAGCGACAGAGCTAACCACACAGTGTCCTGTTACACACACACACACACACACACACACAAACCTCTTTCATGTGTATCCTGGTCGGTGGCCGCCGGCTACGGTTCCCTTTGGGCCTCGTTCGAGTAACATGCTCTAAATTAATGCTTTCATCAACCGTCACCTGTGAAAACATTACACTTATTGATTTGTGTTTTCACCGAATCCATTTGAGCTTTTATGAGCTCAGCGTGTATAAAAACTCAGTGAGGATGTCATTGACTGAAATTATGAGACGCTTACCTCATCGAAGACTTTGTTCTTTGCTCGATTGATGCCATCAAGCAGAGCTTTAATCCAGGCCTCCTTCTCCTCTGCAGTCTGAGCTTGGAACTTCACATCATGGACCTGTCAGTCACATAAAGACATGACTCGTGTCAGCTGTACAGAATCATCATTTCAAAATAAGGTTGATAAACTAAAGTAAAACTAACGCTGGCTGCTGCGCTGCTTTAAGTAAATCTTTTTTGGCACCATTCAGCCATTTAGAGCCAGAGCTGAGGAGGGTTACCCCGGAGAAACCAAGTGGCAGCCAAGTAGCTGTTCACATCCTGGTCGGGCCCTCTCACTTCATTCACCCTGAACGACCACAATAGACTACAAACTACCGACGGATTCAGGAACTCTGAGTTTAACAAATAGGGTGTTGTTGTCAAATGTGGAATGATGGTATTTCAACTCGCAAAACAATCTTTTGTAACAACGTTTCCCCTTTTTTTTTAAACTTCCCTTTATTCAGAAAATTGCAGTGACAATGGACATCAAAACAATTGGTTTAGTCTCAGCTATAATACGGCTGGAAAGAAAAGAAGAAATAGTAGCTCCAATGCTCAACTAAGGGTCAGAAACTCCACGGGTTGCCTTTAATGTCTCGTCTTTACCAGGGTTATTGGAATCTTATTTTTATCGTCACATAACATTTAAAGAATTGTACTACTATAAGCAAAAAAAAAAACATGACAGATTGTAGAGCCACAGCCAGAAATTGGGGATATTTCAAATGAGTAAAAGCAGCAGTATGTCCAGAGCAGTATGGTACTGGTGTCTGACTCACTCCTCAGCCTGGTCACTGCATACGGACTGGGGGGAAAAAGTGACACACACACACAAGAGAGCAATACTGTGTGTTCGTGAAGTAAATGTAAACCTCTCTCTTTCTGTCACACACACACACACACACACAAACGAGCTGTCCACATTGCAGCATTGCACACGCACCCTCCCTCCCGGTGATGGCAACTGTTCAAGTTGTGGAGTTGGCACAATCTTTACTCACTTCTCTTTGCACTACTACAGCTAAATTCACTAGTAAAGTAATTTGACATTTTTTGCAATTTTAAGGACAGACTACAGGAGAGAGATGCATCAAAGATTCCGGGCTGAACTTCGAACAAGGGACATTCTGTGATTGTGATTTCATGGGTTACCTGAAGGGTAACTTTGGTATTTTTCACCCGGGACCCTAATTTCCCATGTTTTTGTGTCAAACTGACTAATAGGGACTGCAGCTGGCACCATCAATGTACATCCACTAAAAGTGCTAGTTGCCACTGAAAGACTCTGGTTGTCATTATAAGTGTCTGACAATATTATGGAAAGAGTCTCGCTCATGGACAAGTCTCGTTCTGAAATCTCAAGAGGTGACGTATTGCCGAAAGACAACGGTGGAAAACACTACATCCGTGGTGGGAAAACACGAGTGCCGGCTGAGCAGTTTGTTGCGTTGGAGTAACATTACAGAAAACATAGTTTAGTGGTATTTAACAGATAAAAAAAAATTAAAATGGTTAATGTGCATTTCCGAATTGTGGCAACACTTTGTGCAGCTTTGTTATTAGCCAAAGTTTTTGCGTTGACTTGGCATCAGTGCTGACAAAAGTGTGGTAGGCAAGAACAATCATTTAGTCTGTAGATGTAAAGTATCAACTAAGTCATGATTAATTACAAAATATCTAGATTCACGTCCCCTTTTTAGCTGCTGAAATTCTTTATAATAAACATGGCCTACATTTACTTTATATCATTAAGGATTTACTCCGTTTATCGTCCGTTGCGGCATGCGAGAAAGTTTTCTGAAAGAATTCAAGGTGACACGCAGCGAGTAACTGACATACAAATGGTCATTTCGTGGGTGAAGTATTCCTTTTAACCAGATGGCTGGATCTCGTTTTATCTCTTACTATGGCATTTACATCAAATTCTATTCTCCCCCAAAGCATCTCCCAGCTCACCTTGTTTCCAGGCTTGGGTGATCGAATCAGTATCAGTCTGTGCTTCTTCTTGAAGGGGCTCCTTAATTCATGACACTTGTCATAGTTTTCCAGGTCAACCCTTTCTAAGCAGTTCTGCAGGTCCTGCAACACAAGATTATGGGCAAATTTGTTATTCCAGTTACAGGATAAAGATGACAAGATTTTAGCTTTTTATTAATATCAACAATTTCCGTAAAGAGAGAACCCAACAACCTTCTAACGAGGACTGTATTGTCTTTGTAGCCACAGTATTCTGAACAGTTATGTGACTGAGAGCTTTCTGTGATTTTATGAAAGCAGGATAGAGTGTGACGTTCCAACAGTTACATGATTCAGTTCAGTAATATGGTGCATAATGGTGAAAGTGCTGCATGATGGAGAAACAACTTTCAGCAGAAATGGTAGTGTACCTCATTTTCATACAGCACAATCTCTGTCTTCTCCACATGGACGTAGCGGTCCTTATAGCTTGCCAACAGCCTGCCGGGGGCCTTCTTCACCCAGCCAGCCTTACCCAGGAACTTTGGCTCTTTTCTCTGGGCTGGGTCCTCTTTTGCACCCTGCAATGATAAGAGGAAGGAAATCACTCTCAGAGCACACACCACAGTACGAGCAGCGTGCAGACAGTTTTTCATTGTTACTAATGGCATTATACAGCATATCCCCGTACTAGAAAAGTATGGAATGCCATTTTATTCAATATCAAATAAATAAATATATATGCCGATGAAATTAACTGTGACATGAATCCTGAAATATATAGATCAGCCGATAAATATATCAATAAATGTAGTATAAATGAGTCAACTTAGTTAAAGTAAATAAAACGTTTTTTTAAATTCAATTTTATTTAATAATTTCACGATTATGAAGGGGATTTTTTCCCCCTAATGCCACATTTATTTCCCAGCTTTTTTCATTTCCATCTGTAAAACAAATGACTTGTAAACGTGGGTACCTCATAGATTTAGACCAATGCAGCAGCACAAGCTGACCCCGCGGTCTGTCAGCCAACAGGGTGGACCAGCCGACGGAGATTTTCAAGTACAGACGCTAACTGAAGGTCCGACTGGCTGAACCAAACCTGTGTGAGAGCTTCAGGGCAAACATTTTCTTTTGGGCCCCACATTGACCCCCCAAAATGTATTTGGGAATATGCATCACATGAGCTCGATATAAACTCAAATTGCCAGCTAAAGTTGCTGATTTTCCTGCCATGGGTCTCATATGGAAAACAATGGGTGTTTTACACCACCGGTGTGTTTGCACTTTATGCTGACAGCAGCAAATGTGTGTGACATAGTACTCTAAATTACTCACCAGATGACACCAGCTTATAGTATTTAATGACTTCTTCCTGTTTTGACACTCATGTGTTTATGAGTTTTTTATGTGATTTCAGCTAAATATATATATATATATATATATATCATTTATTTTTAATCAAAAATAATACAACTTCCAACCACTCCCAGGTCTAAGACATGGTGATGTTCCTTTAAGTTTAAGAGGAAATGTGGCTGTGTGATCACTTTGAGTTCAGATCGAAGTTGTGCAGCCGGTGAGAAAACCCCCCAGTTCTGCTTACAATGCGGTGTTATTGCAGAACTAGTTTGGTTCACTTCTTATCAGACTTTTTCATTTCTGCCCTCTTTTCCTGAAAACACGCGGCGCCTCTGACACACCTCGCCCCTTTGGACGGTGTCCACTTTGTGCTTTCCTCTGCACATTAGCTTCCCACGTGTTTTGTCCCATCGCTATTTGCCCACAGATAGGTAGTAAGCGATGGCAGTCTGGCATCTGTTTACAAAGCGGCCTAAACAAGGGCAGTATCAAGGCATAACAAATGAAGAGCATGACAGCAGCAGATGCTATATAGGCAGCGCAAAACACACTCACTAGAGCGATAGATAATGAAACTGTTAGCAAATTATAAGGGACCTGAAACATTTTACATTCATAATGAAAGTGGCACAGAGTGCTGCTGTATTCTACCAGTGCATGCTGCATATACTTACAAAACAATGGCAGTGTGTTTTGGGTATGAAGTAAGATGCAAAAAATACTTTAAAAAAACAAAAAACTCTCAATCTTACAAAAGATTGTTGCTGTTTTTTACAGAATAGAATGTTGATAATATTCCCAGTTAAATGTATTCACCATTGTAGTCTATTGTAACTGCTGGTGAATCTAAGAAGACTACACTGTGGCTGCCAACCTCCGTGAAATACGGACTTGTGTCAGCATATCAATTTGTGGAGTAAGCGCTTTGTCAACCCAGATGCTCCTTTTTTTTCATGCAGGTGTCTGCGAAAATTCACAGCCTTTGTTTCTGTTGAAGGAACTTCCACAGGATATCAATTTTTTTTTCGTGGTGGTGGGGGGGACGGGGGGGCGGGGATTAGGTGGAAGGTCATCGAACTGTTTTTCCACTTTAACTGTAACTGCGAGTGTGTGTCTCAACGTGGTAAACAGCAGTGCAGCTGCTGCAAAGAAAGGAACGCCAGGCGTGGAGCAAAAATTAAAATGTAAAAAAGCTACTTTGCAGAACCACTTAGAGTGACAAAATAGAGTGACAGAGTGCGATGAGGAAACGCTCGCCGCGTAAAGACGACAAAGCAGCCTCGCTGTGCAAGTGCAGGAAAGCACCGTTGGGGCACAGAGGGGCCTTGGCATGCCTCGGACACGGGTCAATGTGGTGACAAAAACCGACGGGGCTATATGGAACACTTCAGTACAGCATTGCACTGATCAGACCCTTTACATCAGAGCAGCAGTGGAAGGTTTCCATTACTCAGGGCTCAGCTGACTATTATAGCTCCGCACTGCGATATAACACATAGTAGGTTAAGTGTCTCCACTTTTGGACTAACACAGGAAGTCTGTTCTGCTCTGAAACCAAAACCTTTACCTAAAAAAACGTTGTGCGACCTATTAGCCGTCCTATCTGCGGTGTGGTCAACACCGAAATGTAAAAAAAAACGCCATCTTGTATTGTGCAGATTAAAAGTAATACAAAGAAGTTATGAAGTTACAATATGCTAAAGCTACGGCACAAGCTGGGTCTTAAAAGAGGAAGAGAGAGCAGGGTTTTTGTAGAAGAGGCACACCTTAGCAGACATGTGTTTCTGATGAAGTTTTAGGTCAGGGAGCATCTGGCACTCATTGATTTTCACGCTGACCTGCCCAGCATGAAGTCACCACAAGCCTCACTGGAGCTCACACTTTACCCCCACTAACCCCTCACAACTCGGGCCGTGGGGAAGACAGCGGGGCTGGACGAATACATTGTTTTGCTGGTACGATTAACCCGTTATTAGGCTTAAATGAAACCTGCCAATCTAAGTGAGGTCACCGCTTCTGCCCTGACGAAAGCTGCACAAAAATAAAGGCTGGAAAAACTGAAATGAAAAAAATCAATCAAGTGATTATTCAGAATTTCTGACTTGGAAATGGTCAGATTAAAAAATGCCTGACTCCCCTGTGAAGATACACTTCCTGTTTGGTGACGTTGCTGCCAGTGTTGTCACAGCCAAATGTACTGCAATAAATGACGGGAGTGTTTCCACGTGTAACTGCTGGGTTGATCGTCCTGTCCACACCCTACAATAAGAACTTACTCGTTGCTCAGTGTTGCATTGGGATTCGAGCCAATCCCTGTACACAATGTATGCATTCTAACATGCTATATATCGAAACTCTCCTGCTCTGATGTGTTTGCTAACAATACGATAAATGCACTGACTCACTGTTCTTTATTTTACTGTTACATAGCATACTGTCAGTATGGAAATCCTTATAAATAACCACTAAAAAGACACCCCAATGCTTCTACTGGTATTTTCTTTTTTACTGCATTTACTTACTTATACTAACCAGACTACAATCCGTGGACTCATCTTGACTTGAAAAAGAGGTCAATGTGTTTCACATTATAGGCCCAATCAGTACTGTCATCTGATGGTGGTGCAAGAATGTTTTCACATTGAGGCAGGGAGGATATCTATTTTTATAATGCAGTCACGGCCAAGCGTGAACATTTATTCACACCTAGCACGTTCTTCCTATCACACGACCTGTTGTCTCTGAACACTATTGGCTTCACAAAAACTTATTATAAACTTATTCTGAACTGACAAATATAAATAATGAGAGAACAACTACATTTTATTTCCGTACTAACCATGGCATCACTACCACCCCTAATTAATGCCTATGGCACCAAATATGGTGATGGCTGGACCTTTGTTTTCACAAAAAAAAAAAGTAAATGTCAGCCATACATAAATATTGGTGTAAATTGACCAGACTAAGGAAGCATGATGTTAGTCGCGGCATCAGCCGTTCATGCTTCACAGTTGCAGGCTCAATCACCAGTTGTATAGCTATCAGCTGACGGGCCATGTCCAATCACATCCATGCAGTTGTGCAGCGCGGATACTACGGCCGGACACTCCACCATCCCAACCATCCACGTTATGTGTTGTATTTATCCTGTTGTTCATTTAACCAAGGTTTCATGCGTGAGTTTATTAAGGCGGTATTAATCCTCCCAACATAATTCTTTGACAGCTCCCTCATACAACGGAGCCTAATCTGCCAAATGTAACTGAATACCCATTTTCCAAAAATGGTCACTTCCTCCACAACTGTCTCTGACTGAGTCTTGGTTTTGTCTTCTTCCCTGTTCAGTCCCGTGTTTCAAATGTCATTTTAGTGAAAGTAATCAACACAAAAGCTCAAGATGGTGTAATTTTTTGCATTACAGCTGTAGCGAATTTTTGAAAATGTTTTAGACCAAAACACGGCACCATAGTTGAAAAACATACAATTCTAACATCGTCACTTTGGGCTCTAAGAAGGTGTGATGGCCGCTTTTACACTACTTCTCCACATTTTAAAGAGGATTTATGAATCTATTCCTCAAGAAACCAACCGACAGATTGCTCAGCAGTGACAACAGTTGTCAGTTGCAGCCCTAATGATGTTTCTCAACAGCACAATCTTTAACATCTGCTCTGTGGTGCACATCCTTTGGAGCTCAGTGATTTTGAATGCTGCTTACTGAAACACACTGAGGAGTCGTAGTTGTGTACACAGGCTTCTTATAACACCTTGGCCCGGGACTACAGATGAATTATAGTCTTTCTAATCCTGGCATTCTCCTAAAATAAACTAGACTAAAGTAAGAATGTTTCAACCAAAGTGTCATGCCCATCCCAGCTGTGAAAATGCTGAAACTGTCAGCTGACATTGTCTATGTAGAAACAAAGAGCAGGACTTTTACTTCCAGAACCCTGAAATCAGTCGTCCCACTTTGCAACTCTGTAGGACGCAGATGGACAGAGACGTGCTGATATTATGAAGAACAGAGAGTGAGAAATATGGAGAAGCATCAATGTAGCAAACAACAGCATTACTTCACCATTTCCTTTCAATCCTAAATTAACCTCTTGTGCAATAAAAAAAAAATGTCTTCCAAAAGAACATTTCCCTCATCTTTTCATCTTTTGAGGACTTTTTTTGTCATACAAATTCGACAACACATACATGCATTCACTATTGAGGACTTTCTCTTTTCATAAAGGCACTTTCCCAGAAATTGTCAGCGGTGCCCCAGTGACACGACACACACACACACACACACACACACACATCCATTGTGCAGCAGAGGCCTGGATAGCAGGAGGATTATGAGAGAGGGTTAATTGTTTTCTGCCTGACACATAATGTGGCAGTCTGTTTCCTCTTTGCTGAATGAGTCGGGCAGACACGTCACACCATGCACTCTAGGTCAGAGGGATGGAGATAAACGGATGACTCACGGAGCTGAGCCAAACAATCCATCATGGAAGGGTTTTCGCGAGTGAAAGATAAAGAACATAAGGAAGAATGTGAGGTAGAGAGGAGGAAAACGGGAAATGACAAATACAAAAATCTAAAGAAACAGATAAGAGCCAAACAGCTGTCAGTGGGGAAGCCAGCCAAGTCGTGGGTGTTGGTCATACTGACAATCTTTTACAGCCATAAACACCAAGCAGTAGTTTCAGTTCAGCTTTAGATATTAGAGTACAATATCCAAACAACAATGTTGAAAAATATAAACTATATCTATATATTTATGTCACAGCGTGGTACACTTCAGACTGGAGCACGTCATACTTCTGTACAACCTGGAAACACTGATACAGGCTTCTTTTAACAAGCCGCTGACTGTTAGCCTCTCATTCCTTTACACTGCCTGCCTACAAACTACCTGTGTGCACCCTAACAATCATTGCACCAATCAAATTTCCTCAGCTGGAACCCAAAATTCTTCACATTCCCTCTTTTTCTTTTTTTTTTTTTTTTACAATTTGACCAAATTGAACATTTCAATTTTAACATCAGTGTGAAAGGCCAACAACAGCAAGATACATCGAGCCTTGCAGACTTCCATCAGCAGTGTTGAATGCTGACATACGCTTACATGTTCTACTGGATCCTTTTCAGGCAGTTTAAGTCCTATTAGACCTCGTCGATCTGCACTGTGGGAATCCCCAGCCGCACTGGACGTCTTATTATCACATCACAAAATGTCCATATATTGAGTCGGTTAAGGTTTTAAGTATATTCATAAATCTCTTATTCACATATATTGCCATATAACGCACCGACATTTTTCATGTCATTCCTTCGTGTGCAAAGTAACTTTAAGTAACTTTTTCTGACTAAGCTATTTTGTCTGATTCAAATGTTTCACAGGTATATTAAAAAGACGTCCCACTTCAGATTGTTGCTGGGTTACATTACAATGTTATAATGATGTTTGCAATTTATTTAAAAGAAATGTCAGCAAGTGTTCATTTGATCTGAGGGGCTGACAGACGATGCTGGTTGAAAAAGGTACTCGAGTCCCACCACCGTCCGCTGCAAAAGAATATACTGAGACTCCAATTCTGACACAATGCCATCCACAAACACAAGCTCTATTTGCAGCTTAAGAGCTTGTAGCCTTAATATGACTTCAACATTTCATTTTGATGGAGTCACAGTCATAATTGTCTCACTGTGTTCATTAGTCGTTGCCCACACACAGCATAAAGGGAGAATGTATTCTTGCGTGCAGTTTAAATGTGGGTTGTAGCTGTTTCGTGGTTTATAGCCTTCATAGTGTGGCCTGGAGAGGGATTCTAAGAAAGTATAGACAAGTAAAAGAAGAAACTAAAGCTGCATTTAATTATCAGATTATAGACGGTGAAGGAAAGGCAGCTTTATGTGAGGGGTTTTTGATCAATGCTACAATCAAAGGCATGCACAAAAAAGGTTTGCAACATGTTCCCTGCACACTGTAGGTACACATAGTAGGCTATGTCTCCACTTCCTTTTTTTCTGTCAAGTTGGCTTCCTCAAACTGCACGGAGGCATGCAGTTAATCAATAGCTACATCAAAGTAGCTTATGTCTGAAGTATGTAGGCTATGTTTTTAGGATCAAATGCATGCTCAATCAATGCGTTCTTCTACTCAGATATGCCACAAATCAAACGGCAAAATCTCGTTATAATCTGTTTTGTGACGAGTGCTAGTTAACACCGGTTATCTTGTTGGCAACGGCAAGCCAAGCGTCCTTCATAAATATGGCAAATAACAACTTACTTTGTAATTATGAAAACAGGAAAGGTTATTAAGCCTATATTAACAATTTTACTGACATATTCGCCTATCATAGCGGATTCAGCAAAGGTACAATCTACCATGTATATTTCATTTGTGAACTAACAGCCTTTAGACATGACTCCCCTTGCCAAAGTGAACTGTTACGGAGCGTGTGCAACCCGATAATAAATGTTGAAATGCATTTCGCATACATATTAAATGAAAGTTGTAATAATACCGAATGTACCAAAGCACACATCTGACTCAGACGAGGTCCGTATTTCTGCTTTTATGGTCATATGTTGACACCCACACGTTGCGTCGCATTATAATGCAACAATTCGCTACAGTTTCTCGTGGCCTCTGACCAAAGTTGATGAAACAGATTGACAGGTGGGCAGGTGCTCTCGTGCCAAATAATGTTGACTTTAGTTGACCGCAGCGGACAGTTTGGTACCACTAAGAAATCTCAAACTAACTTATTTCTTTAATTACTATTACTAATATCACGGAAATAGCGTTTCCAAATTGCCACCTAGTCTATTCTATGGGCCCTATCTGTTTTCTAATAACTTGGTCGCGCCCTTGCAAAGTAGCAGTGTCTAACATCACACAGTGAATGCATACTAAGTGTTCACTTTCACTACAAATGTCTGAAAAACTACAGCTCTACATTGCAAAGACGGTATAAACTGCATGAAAACTCGAAGCAGCACACACGGGCGGACTGCAGTGACTACTCACATCTTCCATGATAAAAGGACCAAAATCCGTTATGTGAGCGTTGACTAGCCCTAAAAAGAATCCCTCGAAGTCGCCCTTTATCCTCGCCAGAAACTGCTTACTTCTCCCCCGTTGGTCGGCAGCTGACACATTTCCAACAGCGGGCGTAAAATAAATGAAGAAAACACGGAACCGTGCAGTTTATGACACCAAGGGTCGTCTCTCTCTTTTTTTCCTCTTTTGCTTCAGAGAAGAAAAAAAAAGTTCGAAGAAAAAAAAAAGTTTGGTTTCCGGTTGAAGTTCCTTTTACACTTCGAATCGAAAAAGTCTGCTGAGGAGGAGCAACGCGATCAGGACCGTCTGTGCATCACCCGAGAGGCATCCTAACTCAAACTCCAAGCACTCGAGACATTGTTGTCTGTTTAGCCGATGCGCTTTGCATCAAGCCGTTTCATTTGTCAGCGCGATGATCAGAGCAGAAACTAAATTAGGCTGCAAAACAACTGCAGCATCATCTGAGATTCATAGAGAGCGGTCCTCATCACAAAGTTACTCTGGAGAAAACATTTCCGTCATTCACCAAACTTCAGAAAGGGGGACTTTTTTCAGGATAGTTATATAGATGCTTTAATACTATTTTGTTTTTTTAGCGTCCTTATACGCCTTTTTTTAGGACATACTGGATGATACACTTTATAGTGGCCTCTCACGTTACTACACTGAACACTTCCTGGTGGGTGTGGCTGTTCCTGGTCCGGTTGGTTTAAAACTTGCCATATAGTCTCAAAGACAAACCAAAACTGCTTCGTGATTTTGAGAAGAAAAAAAAGGATAATTTCCATTTACTCATGCTTATTGGTTATATAAACCAATAACAATAACTAAAACTGGGTTGTCAGGTTGTGTCTAACCCGTGTGTGTGTGTGTGTTTATCTTTTTCATTTGGTCAAATGCATTTATAAATGAGGGTAATCAATTAATAAATGCTTAATACGTTCTTAATGAACATTTCGCTCCAGATTAAAAGTGGCCATGTGGTCCAATCAGTCAAATGTGCTTTTTGCACAACCTGTCAGCGAAAAGTAACCTAAGCCACAGAACCAGCTGAGAAGCCGTCATTGGGAACTGTTTGGGCAAGAACTTACAAAACAATATCTGGCAGGTGATTAAATAAACTATTTGTATCAAACTGCGAGTAGCAAGAAGCGCAAAAGCATCTTTTCCATCGAGTGAAAGCCTTCAGTGCTGTTCTTTGCTCTTCTTTCAATGAAGAAAGACTCTGCAGTTGTGATATAACTGATGCTATAGCAGCATCGACGCTAACCTCTTTAGGAGCTCTTGCACACACCTAAGCAACGCCCCTAGCTGCCAGTAGCTCCTCGCTGGAAGCTAATTGGTCCGTGCACTGCCTTACCAGACACAAATGCATTACTTGAAGCCGGACAAGATGGATTTTTTTATGTGATATGTGATCCTGGGATTCACGCGTGATCTCAGGATATTTTCGAGAATCCAGCTGCCTGCAAGATGAAGCCCAAGGGATCCTCTTCCCAATGGCTTAAAAATTGTGTATAAAACCCGAATGAATTATTTGTAAGCCATTGGTTACAATCGGTGATGAATAGAGTGCTACCACGCTCATTTTACACTGCGCCAAGCGGCAGCAGGCCAAACCACTTGCAGTCACCTATGGACCATGTTGCACCACCGACAACTGCCAGGACAAAGAGGATTCGGTCCTACCTCGTGTCTGCTGCCCTTTGGCCCTGACATCCAGCTGATCGATTGACTGGGGACAGTGAGGCAGGCAGCTGAGCAGTTGGGCTCCCACTATACGCCTCCATCAGCCCCCGAGCCTCTGCATCACCAATGCTCCACGGAGTGACTCTGTGACTCCAGGCCACAACAGCCCAAGCTTTGGTCTCTTACAACTCCCCTAAATAGCTGAGTAATGCACAAACAGGCTGTGTCAGATCTTAACTCTGTCACAGCCCATCTGTCAGAGTCAGGGTGGCTACCCAATGTCCGCTCTTCCTCAGCCTCCACTTCATAAGCGTAATGCTCAATTCACATCCCACTGGGCAAAGTCAACTCTGCCCTCCCTCTCCACGTGATTATCCCATGGTGAAAATCACTGATAACCCCGTGCAGTCCAAGGTGGCTGTATGGCTTTATCACCAAAGTGTAACGATCCCTCTTACACCTCTTACACGGCCAAAGAAGGCCGTTCACAGGCACTTCGCCGCCGATCTGACGGAGCTTGAGAGGATCTGCCAGGAAGAATGGGACAAACTTCACACGTCCTGGTGCGCAAAGCTTTTAGAGACTTATCCGAGAAGACTCAAAGCTGTAATTACTGCCAAATGGGCTTTTCTTGGGCTGATTTTGATACATTTTTGTCATCTCAAGCCAAAGTGTGCTTTTTTCCCTTCTTCCTCTGATTACTCAGTGGCTACTGCAATTTCTGATGCGTTAGACATCAATGTTTTGTCAAATTTACCATATGTATGTTTTATTTTGTTTGATGGCAATCACTGATGTTGAAGCATATTTTCTAATAATTTGCCATATTTCATGGTTTAATTCACACTTTTTGAGTATACTATTGCAAGTACACTTGTCTTAGACGTTTAGGTACATGTATAGATGTCAGTTTGGGAGATATTTTGTGTTGCTAAAATGAATATAAATTAAGTTACAAGCAAAATCAGCAACATAAGATTTCCGTTTATTTACATGTAGTCGTGAAAAAAAACTGCAGGGTATTTTGCGGAGAACTCTAAACTCTAAATCCATAAGGGTATCGTCTATGCAAGCATACAATGCGCGTGAATGTGTGTGTGTGTGTGTGTGTGTGTGTGTGTGTGTGTGTGTGTGTGTGTGTGTGTGTGTGTGTGTGTGTGTGTGTGTGTGTGTGTGTGTGTGTGTGTGTGTGTGTGTGTGTGAAGTGAAAAGTGATATTCCAGCGCGCCGATTGTGGTGCGGAACTGATGAACGTTGTATGCGGAACTACCCGGACGACTTTGAGGTGTGGACATGTGCAGCACCATATACTCCTGGCTGAACCCACTGCAGTATGACATTAAATAACACAGGGCTTCATAACATGTCGTGTTTTTTAAAATGCTGTTGTGGAGAAGACATGACGTCGATTCGTAAATAATGTCTGAAGCTGCTTTTGAGGAAGTTTCCGTTTTATCCTCCATTTACTGCGGAGAAGGAGAGTTCCAGCTCATCCAGCAGTCTGGTGAGTTTACTAACATGTCGCTGCAAACACCGTCGTATCTAACATTTTAAGATGCAACAAACACAACATGTCAACGTGACTTACGACCGAAAGTCTTTGGCTACGAGACACGCGAAAGTGAGATTTTGCAGCCTCAGTGTTTATGTAGCCAGCTGCAACCAACATTTAGTTAAATCCAAGTTTCCAAGTGACGTTACTGCTTCTATGAACATTACCAAATACATGATAAGAATGAGACAAATGTAATTGCTGTATAGTGAATGATGTCACATTTCCTCAATAAAGCCATTGCTATTCAGAACGCCTTTATTACCAAATGAAAGAGGACCAAGACTGTTTGTAATCCGAGTCAGCTGTTTCTGAATAACATTAAGCATTTTAAGTTTGACTTTTAAAATGGCGTTGACAATAACACATTCCCCTCTCAGACTTGGCGTGCAGTTCAATTAAAAAATGCGGGTATTAGACTTGGAACCCCCCCCCCAATGATTGCAGTGCTACTATATCGCTCCGTTTGCCTTCTAGCTCAGGATGGGCTCCTGGTCCAGATCAACAGCACTGTCGGAGGAGAAAGAGGGCTGGACGTGAGGCTGTTGTTCCATCTGCACCCCCACTACCCTTCCTGTCCCCCCGCCATCTCCGTCTCCTCCACCGGTCTCTCCAGGACTCAGTGTCACAACATCAGACAGAAGCTGCTGGATCAAGCTGCAGCGTTACCGCCAGAACCGATGGTCCATCAGCTGGTGGAGTGGTTGCAGGTAAATGAGCTCACTGACTTGTATTTGTTTACATTAAAGCTATGCTCCACAAGTAATGGTTTGCTCTGTGTTTTAAAAAAAATAGCAGTGTGTGGAGGTGACGGAGAACTGCAGAGGCCGTGAAGAGGAGGAGAAGGGGAGGGAGAGAGAAAAAGAGGAGGAGTGGACGGCGGTGCTGTCGTTGGACCACATCCGATCTCGAAGTCGCTACACCAGTCTGCTGGAGCGCTGGACCCAGCAGCTGCAGCTCAGTGGGAGGTTACTACTGGGAAGAAGTATACTGGTGGTTCTGCAGGGAGCCAGGTCCAGCATCAAGGTATCAACGCACATGTTTTAGTCTTAGAAACTGTACTTTCTTGTTGTGTATGTCTTGTATACAGCATGTACATACAATACTGTATGTCTTATGAATTTAAAGATTTATTGAGTATGCCTTGGAAAACATACAGTGCATGTCAAATGGGCCGGGTATAATACTATTAAATGGACACATCTTTACTGCGTTATTGCTATAACAAGGTAAATAAATACTGGCGAAAAATGAGACTATGATAACTAGAAGAACAGTGCCCTCACAATCGAAATTTGCTCTATTGTAAAGACAAGGAAGAGCAGCAAATGTTCACATTTGAGAAGCTAAAATAACTGAAGGTTTACATTATTTCATTTAAAAAAAAAAGTTGATTGACTAATCATTGCAGCTCTGACCTAAAACACAGTGCAGAGGCCAAAAGAGTTCAGTATGCTGAAGTCAAGACTGTCCTCCCCGCAAAACGAGAGCATCAGTCGTTTTTTGCAAGTGCCCCAAAACAACATCTGTTTACATTCAAGTGACAGCGCCTTCAAGTGGCCGTAGGAATTATGATTCTCCTGTCTGGAGCGAAGGAGGAAGTCATGTGACGGTATTATAGAGTGACAAAGGCTGCAGAGGGAGGAGGTTGAGGCGGATGATTTAAAAAGAGCGCTGTTCATTCTCGTTTTCTAACTCAGAGTCAATGTTGGCTTCTTTAAACCATGACCATGATTTACAACAGCCTTACAGAGCCTAACAGGAAGACACATTGTGGGTAAAATGAATTATTTGTTTTGTTTATTTAATAATTAAAGACAAATGAGCAGAATATAGAGACTATTTTATCATTTGTTTATACAGTCAGGGCCATAAGTATTTGGACTGTGACACAATTTGTTTAATTTTGCCTCTTTACACAACTCCAATGGATTTGAAACTAATCAGTCGATATGTGGTTGAAGTGTAGACTTTCAGCATTAATTCAATGGATAAAACAAAAATATCACATGAACCGTTTAGGAATTACAGCCACTTTTACACAGTCCCCCACATTTTCAGAGGCTCAAAAGTAATTTGAAAAACTAACATAATTGTGAATATAATCATTATTTTAATACTTGGAGGAAAATCCTTTGCAGTCAGCCTGAAGTCTGGCCCCCATAGACATCACCAAATGCTGCGTTTCCTCCCTTGAGATGCTTTGCCAGACCTTTTACTGCAGCCTCCTTCAGCTGCTGCTTATTTGTAAGTCTTTCTGCCATTAGTTTTATCTTAAGTAAGTGAAAAGCCTGCTCACTTGGGTTGAGATCAGGTGACTGACTTGGCCATTGTAGAATATTCCATTCCTTTGCCATAAGAAGCTCTTGGGTTGTTTTTACAGTATGTTTTAGGTCATTATCCATCTGCACTGTGAAGCGCTGTCCAATCAGTTTTGCAGCATTAGGCTGAATCTGAGCAGATAGTTTAGCCCTAAACTCCTCAGAACTCATCCTGCTGCTTCTATCAGCTGTGACATCACCAATAAACACCAGTGATCCAGTTCCATTGGCAGCCAGACAGACCCATCCAAAGCACTGCCTCCACCATGTTAGACAGATGATGTGGTTTGTTTCAGATCATGAGCCGTTCCTTTCCTTCGCCACACTTTTCTCTTCCCATCATTCTGGTACAAAAGAATCTTGGTTCCATCTGTCCAAAGAATCTTTTTCCCAAACTGGTCGGCCTTTTTTAGATGTTTTCTGTCAAAGTCTAATCGGGCCTTCCTGTTCTTCAGTGTTACCAGTAGTTTGCACCTTGTTGTGAACCCTCAGTATTTAGATTCATGAAGGCGTCTCTTGATTGTAGACTTTAACAATTACACGCCTACCTCCTCCAGAGTGTTCTTGACTTCAGTAGATGTTATGAAGGGTTTTTCTTCACCAAGGTAAGAAATGTGCAACCATCCACTTAAAATGTCTTCCGTGGTCTTCTGGGCTTTTTGGTGTTGGTGAGCTTGCCAATGAAGTCCTTCTTTTTAAGAATGTACCAAACTGTTTATTTGGTCAATCCTAATGTTTATGCTATCTGACTGATAGGTTTGTTAAGTGTTTTTAGCCTAATAATGGCCTCCTTCACTTGCATTGACACCTTTTTGGTCCGCATGCTGAGAGTTCCATGGACCAGCTACCAACTGCAAATATAACATTGACAGAATAGGCCACACCTGGTCATGAAACCGTTTGTCAGACACTTGTCCAATTACTTTTGAGCCTCTGAAAATGTGGGGGACTGTGTAGAAATGGCTGTAATTCCTAAACGGTTATTGTGATTTTTTTTGTGTTATATCCATTGAATTAAAGCTGAAAGTCTACACTTTAACCACATATTGACTGATTAGTTTCAAATCCATTGGAGTTGTGTAAATAAGCAAAATTAGAAAAATTGTGTCACAGTCCAAATACTTATGGCCCTGACTGTAGGTATCTTAAGAAAACAGTGCATTAAAACCAAGCAGCTCATTTATTTTTCATTTATGTTTGATTGAAGTTCTGCTCTGTTCATCTCACTTCTGACAACAATGTTTTGAAACAAAAACAACGAAACGCAGTGTCTTCTATGAGTGGAAAGATAAAAAAAACAACGAACTATGGAGCTGTAATTGTAAATGTTATAACCCTTATTATATAGAACACTTTAGTTTAACTGCAAAGTAACTTGTGAATGAGTGCTGTGTTGTTTCTTTACCCCTGTGTACCTTTTTTGGAGTGTATTCTGACTGTGATCATGTGTATTCAGGAGTTTTGTCGCCTTTTGAGGACGGTGAAGGTGGATGTGGATTCGTCAGGCAAGAAATGCAAAGAGAGGATGATGAAGGTTCTCACTGAAAGCCCTACGTCTTCCCCCGGTGGACATGGGTACGGATCACAGACGTATGACTCTGATGTAGCAGAGGAATGGAATGAGTCTTTTTGGGCCGCGTGATCCAACGCTGGTCAATGCTGGTATGCCTTCAGCTCTCATCAGTTTTCTCTCTGTTTCCTTCCATGTCTTTCCATCAGGCTCCAGGGTTTTGTGGTGACGAACTACGAGTCGCTCCCAGAGCTGACCGCAGCCTTCCAGGAAATCAACATGACTGATGTTTACCAGCAGATACGGCCGTCACTAAGTGACTGACGGCACACAGCCTTTTTCTGTGGAAACAGGTGCAGACAGGAAGAGAGGACTGAATTCCAATGTAACACTATAACTGTGCTGTAGCATCGCCTCAACAACGGACGCAGAAAAAAAACATGGTTTCATTATTGCTGATGTGTATTTTGACACATGATTTAATTGTCATTGATGGACTGATTGGTTTGTTTGTAATAGGTCAAGAGAGAAGCAGAGACATTCCATTAAATCAGATACAGACTAGATTAAAGGAGAAGGGGCACATTCATCAGCATCAATCCAAGTCTCTGTGATGATTGAAGGAAATCCATATCGATAGTCAAGATGAAATCCTGTCAAGAGATTTATAAGCAAGGCATCTTATATTACGTAAACAAACAAGAGCTCTTTCAACAGCAGGGATGAAAGCAATGGCTTTAGCTGTGATAATATTGTTTGGACTGTTTGAATGGACTGTAAATAAACTTTAAGGCTATGAGGTGCTGAGCCAGAATGCAGGGCAGGCTCTTGCTAATACAATAAGGAATACACGGTCACAAACACACTCATGCAAACACTCAAAAGGTTTGTTGAGCACAAATGATAAATTTTACAGGGCGGCGTATTAAGGCCGTTGTGTCTCAGTGGTAGAGCAGGGTCCTCCTTCAATCAGAGGATCGGCGGTTAAATCCGCGGCTCCGCTAGTCCATGTCGATGTCACCTTGGGCAAGACACTTAACCCCAAGTTGCTCATGAATGAGTATGAATGGTTAGATAGTCCTGATTGGCAGGTGGCACCTTGCATGGTAGCCTGAGCCATCAGTGTATGAATGGGTGTGAATGGGTGAATGATGACATGTAGTGTTAAAGCGCTTTGAGTGTTCGGAAGACCAGAAAAGTGCTATACAAGTACAGTCCATTTACCATTACACTTGTAGGTAAATCAAATTTAAAAAATGCGGGGTACTGGGGTAATATTCCGAGAACTCTGAATGTACAACATTAAAGCAGTACATTTACAATGAAAGAACTTGTATATTTTCTGAGATTAAAGTGAGTTTATGAGAAAAGAAAATTCTGTTTCCGAGTTTCTTATTTTTATTTATTTTTTAAAATAAAAGCTGATTCTAAGGTATGCCAGCTGCTGCTATTCTTTTTCTACTTGGGGCAAATCCATCTACCATGACTTCACAAAGAAGCAGCTGTTTGATGTCACACAACAATGGAAGTGCACATTGTAAATGGTAAACCATCAACTCAAGGCAAGGCAAGGCAAGTTTATTTGTATATCACATTTCAACAACAAGGTAATTCAAAGTGCTTCACATAAAACCATTAAAAGCATCAAAACATAAGGCATAAGAAAAGGAGATTTAAAAACAATTAAGAACATTCATTAAAACATTAAAAACAGTCATTAAAACACTAAAAAGCAGTGTAAGAAATAAAATACAGTAGTAAAATGCAGAAATGCAGGAGATTGATTAATATCCTTGAATCTGGTTCAATTAAAGGCAGCAGCAAACAGAAAAGTCTTCAATCTTGATTTAAAGGAGCTGAGGGTCTCAGCAGACCTGCAGCTTTCTGGGACTTTGTTCCAGATATTTGGGGCAGTAAAACTGAACGCTGCTTCTCCACGTTTAGTTCTGACTCTGGGAACAGAAAGTAGACCAGTCCCAGACGACCTAAGGGGTCGGGATGGTTCATAAGGTAGCAGCAGATCAGAGATGTATTTTGGGCAATTTAGTAGGCAAGTAGTAGTAAACAAGTAGTCCATATTTTCCTAATACAATAAAAAAACACATTTATCTCTGAACTTTGATTTTCACCTCTGCTAACTCTGCTTTTATTTGTAAGTATGACTGTAACAGTGTATTAATCGTTATTTTAATCTCTTTAAGACTCCCAGCAGACAAGGGATTCCAGCAAAATAAAAGGTCAAATAAACATTGTGGTTTCTTCTCCCTCTTGTTTCATGAATACACTATATTAGGCCTTTGCAACTTTATCAGCCTTTTCTAATTATCATCACAACTGCAATAATAAAGTCATCAAGCCTCCAACAACAATATGAACAGCGGTCGTTATAAACACAATATAACAATAACAAGGACTATCAGATGAATAATTATAAAAAATAATGATGCTTGTAATGTTAAAATAACACTAAACTAAATGGCATTATGTACCTGTGGTATTTTTGCCACTGCTTTCATGAAACCAAGTCATGGCTAAATTCAGCCTGGATAACAGGAAAATCCCGGTTTAGTCTGCTATCTAGGTTTTGAGAAATAACCCCCGGAACGCTTGGAGATAGGCCGGTGGGAATTTAAATTGGGAGTTAACGAGCTGAGTGTGCGCAGCAGAGGGACCACCTGAACGAATGCGTGCGTCGTGGGGAGACACTAAAGTACTAACAGTTGGTTAAGGTGAAGGGGAAGAAGTCACTGGCGCTGACGCCAAAGGGTTATCCGGCCCCAAATAATGGGGACGTTTAATCCAGGGTGTCCCGGCGAAGTGAACGGCGAAGCTGTGGATGCAGTGAGTGTGAACCTGGCAGGCGAGGAGAGCTTTCGGTTTTCAGCACATGGCGTCCTCTCCGCGAGCTCAATGCTAATCTGGGAGCAACGTTAGCAAAGTCAACATGTCTACCAGCTCCTCTAAAACTCACGAATAGACATGTTAGATATCGTGTTTTAAAACTATTTTTTTATTGTAGGCTACAGAAACCAATGTATTGAAGTGAAGTTGCTTTCGGTATTACATTGGCCAGAGCAAAGGTAAGTTAGCAGTTTTCCCATTTTCAGTCTTTAAGCTAAGCTAAGTGGCTTTATCTTCATATTTCGAGTAATAGAGAGAGTGGTATCACTGTTCTTAGTTTACTCTCTTACAGAAAAAAAAGTTTTCCAATTATCCAAAAACGTCAATGAGGCTTTATTTTTAACATTTGAGCCTTTTCAACGCTCTAAAGAAAAGTTGAAATTTTTTTTCAGAAGCTGAAACTAAATCTTTAAAGCATTTATATTAATTGTCAGTGTTTTTGCATAAATACTAAATTATATGTTCTGCAGTGAAATTGCTATTACTTACTATTTCTGTTGCTATTAAATACATTGCATTTCTGGTGATCAGCCAGGTGAACGAACCTTGGTCAAACCTATGCAGTAGAGATGTCCAATCTGATTATTTGTGCATGTGTGTATTATGTTGACACAGGTTGTGGAGCATCAGGCCTGTTCTGGTCATCAATAAGATATCCCGGCTTATCGTGGAGCTGAAACTCACCTCTCAGGAAGCTTATGCCCACCTGCTGCAGATCCTGGAACAGGTAAGGAGCTCTCATCTGACACACGCCACAATCAGTATATTTTCAGTGTATAATTTATATATAACTCCTCTGTAACATGGTTAGCCGTAATGTTGCGTTTGTACTTCTTCTACTCCACTACATCTCAAAGGGAATAATTGTACTTTTAACTTCACTACATTTATTTGACAGAATTAGTTACTAGTTTCTACTTTGCAGATTCAAATTTGTAATGCAAAATATAAATCAACTAATAGATTATGATGTATTATTAAGTAGCATATAGCCTAATTATTAAGTATATAAAGTAGTTAAAATTAGCTCCACCTTTAATTTTACTTTTGGTACTGCAAGTATATTTTGATGCTAATACTTTTGTACTTTTACTTAAGTAACATTTAGAATGCAGGACTTTTACTTGTAACATTGTATTTTTACACGGTGTTCTAGTAAACAATTTGATCATAAACACATTGGTTGTATAAATATGAATGGTGATGACACGGCAAAAAAAGTCACGCTCACAAAGCATGGTAATCAAGATGTGGTCCGAGTTCCACGACGGGTCTGGTGGATTGCCAACATCGCAGTATTTTAGAAATACCGAGGTCCATTATGTTATCTTACCAGGGGGGTTCGGGGACATGCCCCCAGAAAGACTTTTGATTTCCCTGATCTAAATATGTGCATTTGAAGATGTTAATCGGAAATTGGATAACAATAGCTTTACAACCATGTCAGTGGGCAGCAGCATAAATGATCTGTCAAGCAGCTATACATGAGAGTCAGGTTAAATGTTGCAAATAATGATCCACACAACAATCTGAAAATACAGAAGAGGCTAAAATGACTTCACTGTCTGTTCCTCTCTCCGTGACAACAGATCCTACCCGTATCCGCGCATGAAGCGGCTCATTTGGCCCGGGTCCGATTTGGACCCGTTCATGAAGCGGATCCCTACAGAAATAACTACAGAAATATCTCAAATCAAGCTGACCAACATTTAGATAGAAAGAGGCCATTACAGCCTATATATTGAATAGGTATTAATGGAAAAAATAAATTTAACCATGAAAACAGTTTTTTTATTAAATTAAATCTATTTACAAGGATTTTAGAACAGCACATGTATCACATGTATAACACATGCATGTTTAGGCTTGTTCAGTGGGGATGCTGACAGTGACACGCCTCCTGGAACTTCCCCTGTCTGCTACCAGGTTGAACCACCTCATTGCATGTTTCAGAATCTCATCATCTGTGGCTGCATGTGAGACATGATTCTTTCTGACGGCATCTGTAATCACTAGGGGTGGGAATCGCAAGAGGTCCCGCGATACGATATTATCACGATACTTAGGTATATGCTGAGTATTGGGATAACATATATTGCGATTTATTACTTTTTTCAACTTCAAATTATGTCCCCAAAGGAAAACTGTGTCAACATGTTTTATCTAATAAGATAAAGTTTTCAGTCTGTTCATCTCACTTCAATCATTTTTATTGATTGTCAAGCAGACAGACTGACCAACACTGTCATAAATGTTGCATGCACCTGACAAACTGAACTGTTTGTATTACAGTCTACATAGTCCAACTTAACTGAATGCAAACGTGTCTATAACTTGTATAAGTAAGATATAAGAGTTATATAACTCAGTATAACTTGCGATGCGCGGACGTCACGGGCAGAGAGACAGTTATGCGCTGCACTCTCCCCATGAGCCTGGCTACTGTTGGCAGATTTAACCCCTGTTATGAGGACAGATTGAGTGTGTGAGCGAAACAACGCCCACGTTAGAAGCGTTGTCGGTTACAACCACCAGGTTTTTGTCGGCAATCCCCCATTCTTATGCTGCATTTTGCCGGAGGTCTGTCATGTTTGCCCCGGTGTGACTTGCGTGTTTGGAGAACGTGAGACAGCAGTCGCCAGTCCTCTGAGATATTGTGCTGTTATAGTCACATAGGAATCCACTGCCCTTGACGTCCACGCATCGCAAGTTAATGCAACTCTTTATGCTGTACTCAAAGATTGCTCCACTTTAAGCTTCACTTCTCTGTAGAGCTTGGGCACGACTGTGTCGGTGAAAAAACGCCGCGACGGAGTCATATCCATGAGTCATATCCATGTCCTTCTTCCTTTCCTTGTTAAAAAATCCAAAATAAGTCCAGACGTCTGATTTAAACGCGGACGGCGCATTTCTGATTTCTTTCTCCGATGTCTCCATCTTTGTTTTGACCAACTTCCTACCAATCACGCTGACCCGGGACCTCTGCTGACCTCACCAGAAAACAACTCAGCACCATCTAGTGGACTGAAAAAGCAATTGATTTTTATTTTTCTAGTACTAAAAAGTTTATAGTTTATATAATAAAAGATCGATACTTGGCTTCCGCGTATCGATACAATATCGTCACACAAAATATCGCAATACTATGCTGTATCGATTTTTTTCCCCACCCCTAGTAATCACACAAGCAGATCATACAAAATCTCATGAACCCTCAGTGCAACATATAGCAGACATGTTGTCTGACATTTAACCTTTTCCTACCGAGAGGGTCCCTTAAGGGTCCCTTAAGGGAAGCTCCTATATGGTTTGATAAAAATAATAAAAAAAAAACAAAAAAAACAAAACAAAATGATGTTGCATACCACGTGAAACTTCAGAACCTCGGTTAAAAGACTATTGATGCCATTTGTACATGCTCCAAACACAACTCACTCAAAGCCTATTATAATTACTACAGTACCATATTCATATTTCGCCAGGAGTGTGCACACCCACATATCCGGACCTAGCAATCGAAGCTCGATGCTAACAAAGAAACCGAGATTGCAGTAAACATGCCAACAGCACACAGATGAGGGACATATCTGTAACATCTCTCTAAGTCATACTATCACTGAGATATGAGCAAACAGACACCAGCAACACAAATCACATTATCGTTTTTTTATGTCTGGTTGAATTTTCAAAATAAAATAAAAAAAAAAAAAAAAAAAAAGCCCAAAACTGCTGTATTAGGATGTATTGAACACCATTAGTAATATACAAGTGAAATATGTAGTTTGGTACATGAGAAAATTCAAATGGCACACATGGCACACATGGTGCCCAAATGCACATTTTGGAAACCTCGCCTAAACTCTCTGTACTAAAACCTCTAATTTTGTTCTGCTTCACTTTATCAAAGTCAAACTTTGCAGAGAGTGCACTGCTGACATGTTGTGCTATGATTTGGGAGAGGTGTTAGAAGTGTCAGCTGCCATTATTTCAAAGAAATGATGTCAAAAAGTGCTTTGTCTTCAGGCGAACTTGACACTTTTCAATTTGAGCTGTGTGCCATCTTCCTTTCCTCTTAACCAGTAACATATACACAATATTTACACAATTCATACGAGCAACCCCTTCTTAGTGTTATTACTCCATTGAAATTATTCAAATAGACCATGTAGTTAGAGAGTAAGGCCCCTTTGAGTATGGGTATAGTATTTTCGAGCAGAAGCCTAAAAATGGGGCTAGGTATGAAAAGGTTAAAAAGGTTTGCTATGCTATATTCAGAGCTAATATATCATATAACTATTATCTATGTAAAGATATAGTCGAGTAATATCTTCCTGAGCAGAGAATGAAGTTGCGAAGATAATTTGTATGTTTGAACATGACCTAAGACCTCTGGGTAACTTAAAATTGTTTTAATTAAATATTACAGTTACTTACGCAGGAGCAAAGTCTTCGACTCCATTCTAGCACTGGTGCCCATTTGAAATACAGCAAGAAAACTATAAATATATATTAATATAAAAAATACTTTATTGATCCCCAGGAGGAAATTGGGTTACGTTGCAGTTGCTGCCATTCTAGAATAGAAATATGTAACAGAGAAATTACTCAAAAATAATAATAAGAAATAACTATTTAAAGATATGTGCATTGTGCTACAATATAACAACAATACATAAGGAAAGATATAAATGGCAAATATGTAAATTGGGTACAATATATAACAACAGTGAAAATAATGCTGACAAATGGGGTCTATGATTAACTGTGTAACAATGCAAGAATAGTATAAATGAGTTGGAATATTAGTGTATCAGCACAAATACACAAAAAAAAAACCTGCTTGGCTTATTTGAAGTCTCCACCTAAATAATGTTGTCACAATATTATAGACTTAAGAAAATTACTTTCTTAAGAAACTTAACTTAAGAAATAATATACATAAAATAGGACTAATAATGATGGCAAACTTTGAAACTTTAAACGATATATATAAATATATATATAATAATGACAATTATAAAAGAATAAATTGATTTGAGATGTTCTTGAGTGAATGTCTGTGAGGGGGGTATTGGTTTACACCTGCATTGACTTCTAAACACAAATAATATTACATGTCACTGAGCGAACAAAAAATATAAAATCAAACATGGATACAGGGACAACAATACATGGGAAAAACAGTTACAGAACAGCAGTTAAATGGTCTTTTAAGCGTCTTTTGAAACATTTTAGAGAGGAAACAATTTTTGTCAGGTGGGAAAAGCCACTCTATTACTTACCACTAAATCTTATTGAAAATTGACCTCTGCGAGTTAGAAATTTAGGGGGTTGAAGATCTGAAGATCGACCTGTGAATTTTCTTTAAAGTAAGTCCTGAACTGCTCAGGAATCTTTCCTTCAGCTGAAAGTATATTATAAATAAAAACACATATTTGAGAAATATTTAAGTCATAAATAGTAAGAATCCTCCGTTTTTGAAATAGGGGGGCCGATGTGTGACTGAATAGGTTGCAATCCTATCAAAATATTTCTGGAGGACCAAAATTTTAGGAGAGTACTAGGAAAAGCACTTGCCCAAACTATTTTACAATATGAAAGATGAGGATAAATTTGACTGTAATAAAGAGAAAAGAGACAGTTTGTACTGGCAAGGTGACAAACCATCCTTTTTTACACCAATACATTTATTTATTTTTCTACCAATTTGTTCTTTTCAACTCAAACTCATCAACAATAATTCCCAGGGAGTTTTCTAGTTGATACTTGAGTCATCTCCAGACCCAATTTTATATTATTATATTATGTATATTCAAAGAAAGTCTATTTAACCTGAACCATGTAGCATTGGCAAATAAACTAGCATTAGCTTTCTTAATCAGGTGACCGTCAACCGGGGCTGACTGTCTTCATTGTGCAGCCTGCTGCGATGTCAGGAACCCACCAGAACCGTCTTGAAACACGGACCCTGTCTCATTTACCATGCTTTGTGAGTGTGACCTTTTTTTTTACCACTACCTTTGTAACATTTTTGAACAAATCATGATCAACAAATCAACTCTGTCCCATGTTTATACAAATTATCAGTTATGAATATCCTGTGTTGTTTGGCTTTGGAGCGGATGCCATTTATGATCTTCACGACAGGAGTCATCACATGATCAAAGCCGGTTACTTTTGCACATAGCGCCTGCTGGTGAATGATGCAGTGGTAATGTAGAAATTTTGGAAAGTCTGGGTCACCTTTACATTGTGCAATGAAGCCTGCATGCCGGCCCGTCATGGTGGGAGCCCCGTCTGTTGTCACCGACACCAGCTTTTCTAATGGTACCTTTTTCTCCACGAAGAAACTAGTAAAAAAGTCTTGTCTATAGCCGAGGGGGGGATCCAACCCTCCGAGGCGCGCAAGCGTCTTCGGGTGCCCGCGTTCAACCTGAAAACCTTGTGCGGCGGCCTCGTCCTGGCTGTCCGCCGTGCGCCTCCGGGTACCCAACTCTCTTATGACAAGAAATATTGTCATTTTAAAATCTACATTAATGCAAGTGTTTTTGATTCAAAATGAACAGCAACTAAACATTTTAGACGGAGCTCCATGGTGACTAGTTCTATTTTTAGAACATGCCTTGTGGGCGACTCACGTGGTCCCTGCGGGCACCATGTTGGCTACCTCTGTTATAGACCAATCTCGGTGTTGAATGTTGACTACAAATTATACACAGCCATCCTGGCCAGAAGACTGGAAAAGATCCTTCCTCAACTTATACATAATGACCAGACTGGCTTTATCTCACAAAGACAAACTCACGATAACATCAGGCAATCGCTGCACATACTAAACCACATCCAACAGAATAATCTTGAAGCCTACCTTGTCAGTCTGGATGCTGAGAAGGCCTTTGATTCAGTGAGCTGGCCTTTCTTATATAAAGTCCTTGAAAGATTTGGCATGCACAACAATTTTATTAAAGGCATTCGTACACTATATGCTAAACCATCGGCCTGGATAAAAATAAATGGGTACCTCTCAGATACAATTACAGTAGAGTGTGGAACAAGACAGGGATGCCCATTTTCTCCACTGTTTTTTGCACTTTATATAGAGCCTCTTGCGCAATAGATAAGAAAGTATTAAAGGCATTTGTATAAATGGATCAGACCACAAGGTGGCCCTGTATGCCGATGATATCTTGATCTATTTAAGTACCCCCTCTTACTCCTTCTTTTAATTAATGAACCTGCTAACAACATTTGGTAGATATGCAGGATATAAACTAAATCTGCAAAAAACACAAATTTTGACTTTTAATTGTACACCTCCTAAAGACATTGTAGAGAAATGTCACCTTAACTGGGACCAGAACTCCTTGAAATACCTAGGAATACACTTACCAAAAAATACCTCAACATTGGCAGAGATAAATTACACCCCCCTCTTAACAAAAATGAATCATACATCGATGGAACTCTATTTCTTTCCTCGGACTAAGTCATAGAATTGACTCTGTAAAAATGAATATTCTCCCACGATATCTGTTCTTATTTCAAGAACTTCCGGTAGAATTGTAAAATGGCGCCGTGCCAGCAACAGCCTGTTGCAGCAGCTCCCTCTGTGTGTTTTAATTTTAGTCTTTTTTCACTCTTTCCTCTCTTCCTTTTGTTTTTTCTTTTTCCTTAACGGTTGTTTTTTACAGTCAGACAACGGACTGTAACTTTTTTCTCAACTTTTCTCGTGGCTTTCTGTTACTTTTCTCCCTCTGTGTAACGGAGAGCCACACACGAGTGGGGCCATTGTTTACACCCGTGATCAGCTGATTGCGCTGAGTGAGCCGCGGCTGCTGCCCGGCGCCAGGCCTGTGATCCCGGCGGAGCTACGGAGAAGACGTCGGGGCTGCAGATCTGGAGCCAAACGGAGGGCGAAGAGGAGGAAGTACAAACCTTCGGTACCGGCGATACTAATGGGGAACGTGAGGTCTTTGGCAAATAAGACGGACAAGCTCGGCGCGCTGGTAAAGACCGAGAGGGACTTCCGTGAGTGCAGCGTCATGTGTTTCACGGAGACATGGCTGCACGCGGATTTCCCGGACCACAGTGCGTCGGTGCCCGGCTTCAGGACTGTTCGGGCGGACAGAGACGTTATTCAGAGCAGTAAGAAGAGGGCAGGCGGGATTGCAATGTTTGTGAATGAGAGGTGGTGCAATCCCGACCATGTGTGTGTGAAGGAACGCTTCTGTAGCCTGGACATTGAACTTCTAGCCGTGGGGATACGTCCATACTATCTGCCGAGGGAGTTCACGTCTGTCATTGTTGTGGCTGTGTACATCCCCCCCATCAGCTGACGCTGAGACAGCAGTGGACACCATCCACTCCACCGTGTCTGGACTGCAGAGTCAACGTCCTGGTGCATTTTTGGCTATTACTGGAGACTTTAATCACACCACTCTGGATAAAGCCCTGCCAACTTTCCACCAGTATGTTGACTGCTCCACAAGGAATAATACAACTCTTGACCTACTGTATGCCAATGCTAAGGATGCATACAGTGCCACTGCCCTTCCCCCTCCTTGGCAGGTCTGATCACAACCTGATCCTGTTGACACCTAGGTATGTTCCTCTGGTGCAGAGGCTGCCTGTGACCACCAGGACTGTGAGGAGGTGGTCTCAGGAGGCTAATGATGCCCTGCAGGACTGCTTTGAGTCAACGGATTGGGATGTGCTGTGTGGACCACATGGGGAGGACATCAACAGCATGATGGACTGTATCACTGAATACATTAAATTCTGTGAACAAACCACCATTCCATCCCGGACAGTACACTGCTTCCCCAATAACAAGCCATGGATCACCAGTGACCTGAAAGCTCTTCTTAATAAGAAGAAAGCAGCTTTCAGGTCTGGGGACAGGGACGAGCTCAGGAGAGTCCAGCGACCTGAAGGTGAAGCTCAGGGAGGGCAAGGACACCTACAGGAGGAAGCTGAAGGCCAAACTCCAGCAGAACAATGTGAAGGAGGTGTGGACGGGGATGAAGCAGATTACTGGCTTCAAGGTTGGAGGGAGACAACCAGGGGGCTCCCTGGAGAGGGCCAACGAGCTTAACTGCTTCTTCAATAGGTTTAGCTCACAGCCCTCATCTGTCTCCTCTAGGGCTGCACGATTATGGCCAAAATCATAATCGCGATTATTTTGATCAATATTGAGATCGCGATTATTGATCACGATTAGTGGTGTAACGGATCACGGGTCGATCCGCGGATCAATTGAGTATTTTTTCTTCTTTTTTTTTTTTACAGTGTAATCCTCATAGTGTGTAATACAGTTTTACTGCTGCTGTTCCTTTACAAGTAACAAGTCCCCGAATATCAATGCAGAGTGTCAGTGAACAGATATAAAGCATGTGTTCACGTGAACGGAGCAGGTTAGAAGCATTTAACGGCGAAAGTCACGGCGAGCGGAGGAACTTCAGAAGCCCCCGGGTCATTTAAGTCACAAGTTTGGGATCATTTTGTCTTCCCTGTAAAGTATAATGACGGATAAGGGTGGTGGACAAAACCGTTACGGTATGTAGGCGTTATTTAAAAAGAAAGACATACGACAAGGAAAAGACTGTGACCGCTTTCACCACGGCGGAGTGATTCATAGTCCGGTGCTGTAGACACGCCCCCTCTGTGAGAGTCACACAGACACACACCTGGTGTGCCGCTGCAGGGTGCGTGCATGACACCTCCCATCTCGTTCTCCCCCTGGTGGTTGGCTGACTCTTAGTTGAGGAAGCGCTTGATTTGATATGTAGCAGAGCACGCATTTTAAATGTTAATATCGCCGACGATCACGCTCGTTTAATCGTGGCAGCCATAATCGTGATCGCGATTAAAATTCGATTAATTGTGCAGCCCTAGTCTCCTCCACACACCACAAATCCTCACTGGACCCTCTGCAATTTGCATACCAGCCCCGTGTGGGGGTGGACGACGCCATCATCTACCTGCTGCAACGAGCTCAGTCGCACCTGGATGGACCCGGTGGCTCTGTGAGAATCACTTTCTTTGATTTCTCTAGTGCAGGCCTGGCCAACCCGCGGCTCCCGAGCCGCATGCGGCTCTTTGCCTGGTTTCATGCGGCTCTTACGTTCATATCGAAGTTTGTGTTTGTGTTTTTTTTTATGTGCGTGTTCGCTTCGCTTGAGTTCAATACGGTATTTTCGTCAAACGCGCATGTGCGTGAGATGAAAATACCGCAAAGTTTCCCAGTAGGGGCAAGATCATTTGAGTAAACAATTTGTGTCCAGTTCGCTCTCAAAATGGCAGGAAAAAATGCACCGCAAAACGAAAATATGAAGATGAACACAGGACGTTTTTAACAGAGTGGGAGAGTTTATATTTTTTTGTTGAACGTAATGGCGTTCAACCCGAGCTCTCGGACCTCGAGTGGATTATGGATCTGGCCTTTTTGGTCGACATGCTTGGACAGACTGAACCTGACCCTGCAGGGTAAGTTAAAAATGCTGCCTGACCTGGTGCAAAGTGTGTTTGCGTTTGTCAACAAACTGAAGCTGTTCAAGGCGCATATTCAAAAGGGAGATTTAACGCATTTTCCCACTCTGCTAAAAGCCAAGTCACCAGCGCCGCCCTGAATAAGCAAAGAGACAGATATGCAACACTGATTGAAAACCTGCACGAAAGCTTTGTGACCCGGTTCCGTGATCTACAACTGAAAAGGCCACAGATTACGCTCCTCGTCGACCCATTTAATGCGGAGACGGACTGTTTGAAAGCCCCGCTAGTCACAGATGAGGCCGCGGCTGAGTTGGAGATGATCGATCTTTGTGAGGAGGACCAACTGAAACCTGCTTTAAGGGAAGGGACCATTGAGTTCTGGAAAAGTGTGCCAATGGAAAAATACCCCAATGTCAAACGGGCTGCGCTTAAGATACTGTCAATGTTTGGGTAAACATACGTCTGCGAGTCTGTGTTTTCTACCCTGAAACACGTGAAATCAAAGCATCGATCTGTTCTGACTGACACCCATGTGAAAGAATTGCTTCGAGTGGCAACAACGGAATACAAGCCAGATTTGAAGAGGATTGTTCAAGGCAAGGAATCCCAGAAGTCCCACTAAGCAACATGCATAGTAAAAGACAAACGCGATTGTAAATTATTATATTTTTGTTTGTGGACTTGGTTGAACTGAGAGTTTGTGTGTGTGAGACAGTGCACACAATGTTCATTGTTGAAAATGACTGGCCTGTGGTCTTAGTACTGTAGGAGTCAATTTCTGTCATTATCATGTTGGTGTGTGACATTTACAATAAATCTGTCTGAGCAGAGGTGTGTGTGTGTGTGTGCGTGTGTGCATGTGTGTGTGTGTGTGTGTGTGTGTGTGTGTGTGTGTGTGTGTGTGTGTGTGTGTGTGTGTGTGTGCGCGCGCGCGCGCGTGCGCCCATGTGTATGATGTGGCTCTTTGTGGTAACACAGTAAAAAATGTGGCTCTTAGTCTCTGACTGGTTGGCCACCCCTGCTCTAGTGCATTCAACACCATCCAACCAGTGCTGCTGAGTGAGAAGCTGCGGGAGGTGGGAGTTAACGCGTCCACCATCTCTTGGATCACTGACTACCTCACAGGCAGACCACAGTTTGTCCGACTGGGCCGTGTGCTGTCTGATACGGTGGTCAGTGATACTGGAGCCCCACAGGGAACTGTTCTGTCTCCCTTCCTGTTCACCTTGTACTAATGTTGCACGGTGTATCGATACTAAAAAGGTACCGCGGTACCCGTACGTTGAAAACGATACGATTTTGCATATTTTTAGTATCGATACTTCATTAAAATAGCGCGCGACCAGAGCGCACTGACTGTTCCGCTCCCTGTCATGCTGCCTGCACGCATTGACTGCAAGGGGGCGGGGCTACCCAGCGCTCACACACGCAACAGGCAGCGCTCACTCACAGCGAGTGATCGCAGGGGAGACATGGCATCAAGTGCAGGAGCTTTTGCCGACCGTCCTCGGCTTGTTGGAAAGAAAGATGCCAGAAGTGAAATCTGGAAGTACTTTGGCTACATTGCAGACAGTGAAGGAAAGCCCACTGACATACAGAGACCCGTCTGCAAAACTTGTTTCAAAGCCACACAGACCAAGGGAGGCAACACGTCAAACATGGCAAAGCACCTTTCAGACAGACACCCCGAACTTTTCAAAGAGTTCAAAGAACGACAGTTAAGCAAATGTAATTATAAACATGAACCAAGCTCACCCATATACAGCCTAACATGAGTAGCCTTAGCCTGACGACAAGCCTATATGATCATGACGTCACAATGCACACAAAAGTGTACTAAATGAAACACAATTGATGCAAAATGGCTACATGCTGGTGGAGCCTGAGGGTGGATCTTGAGCTAATTCTTTTTATTTTTAGTTAAGTTAAAATAGGGAACCATACAGATGTTTTATTTATTACTATTATAGATAAATATACCAGTATCGTATTTGTGGTATCATATCGTATTTGTGGTATTGTATCGAATTCTGGTATCGTATCGTAAGTATCGGGTATCATGATATTATGGCAGGTATCGTATCAAAGTCATAATTTTGGTATCGTGACAACCCTACCTTGTACACCACTGACTTCCAGTACAACTCAGGGTCATGCCATCTGCAGAAGTTCTCTGATGACTCTGCAGTGGTCGGGTGTATAAGGGACGGACGGGAGGAGGAGTACAGGGCAGTAGTGGGTGACTTTGTAGAGTGGGCCGGTAGAAATCACCTGCTGCTGAACGTGGCCAAGACCAGAGAGATGGTGGTCGACTTCAGGAGGAAGACGACGGCTCCACAACCGCTGAGAGTTCTGGGAGAGGATGTGGACATGGTGGAGGAGTACAAGTACCTGGGTGTCTCCATCGACAGCAGACTGAACTGGAAGACCAACATCAACGCTGTGTACAAGAAGGGGATGAGTCGACTCTTTTTCTTGAGGAAACTTCGATCCTTCGACGTGTGCAGCAAGATGTTGGAGATGTTCTACCAGTCTGTTGTGGCCAGTGCACTGTTCTTTGCCGTAGTCTGCTGGGGGAGCAGCATTGGAGCCGGAGACACCAACAGACTTAACAAACTGGTTAAGAAGGCCGGCTCCATCATTGGCTGCAAACAAGACTATCTGGAACAGGTGGTGGAGAGGACACTGAAGAAACTATTATCCATATTGGATAACCCGGATCACCCTCTCCACCACCTACTGCAGGGACAGCGGAGCACTTTCTCCAACAGACTGATCCAGCTCCGCTGTCACAAGGACAGATACAGGAAAACATTCCTGCCCACTGCCATTAGACTCTATAATAAATCACCTCTGGCCAAATCATACACAAGACTATAACACTGCTACACTGTTGTTGGCGATCTTGTGCACTACTGTTTAGTTTATTTTTTCCTACTTAGTTAATTTAATACCATTCTATTTAGTGTATATACTGTGCATTTGTATTACTTTTTTTCTTAAATTTAATAGGTCCTGCTCTGTTATTATTGTATTTTATTATATTGTGCATTTTCCATACTTAAAATCTCTATTTTATTGTGTAACTTCATTGCTGCTGTCACAGACAAATTTCCCCTTGGCGATGAATAAAGTATATATCTAATCTAATCTAGAAATTCCCCCAAAACAATTCTCTGAATTGGATAAAATCATTTCAAGATTCATTTGACAGTGGAAAAAAACAAGGATTCAATTTAAAACTACAACTCCCAAAAGAGGAAGGAGGAATGGCTCTACCCAATTTTAAGGATTACTTCTATGCTGTCCAGATTAAACCCTTAATTAACATGTCTACCCCAATTTATTATTGGAAAGACATTGAACTCTCTATTATGAATGATCCCCCAATTCATGCAGTATTGTCCCACAAAAACTTGGGAAAACTTATAGACAATTTACAAAATCCATGGATCAAATTCCATTTAAAAATCTGGAACGTGATGAGAAGAGAATATAAACTAGATCATAAACTACAAATACTTCAATGGTGTGCCTCTGATCCGGGGTTCAAACCAAATTAAATGGATCATAGATTTAAATCCTGGATCCCAAAAGGTATAACAACATTCCATTCTCTGACAGAAAAGCAACAACTAAAGGACTTTGAACACCTGTGGAAAAACTATTCTCTTGAAAAATCTGATTTTTATAGATACCTCCAGATACGCAACCATTTTGAACACAACATTAGAAATACAACAGACCTTGATGACCCAATACTGAGAATATTTCTTGGTGCCTACCAAAATGATTCAAATAAGGGTACTATCTCTAGATCCTACAAAGGCCTTATGACAATAAAATCCCACACTGCAGTATATGTTAAGGAAAAATGGGAAAGAGAAGGTAACCTCTCAATATCAAACGAGGACTGGTTAGATGTGTGTAAATTTCAATGGAAAAGCACCAATTCTCACGTGTGGCGGGAATTTGCGTGGAAGTGTGTTATTCGTTTCTTTATCACACCGAAGCAGAAGGCATGCTTTGCTGGAAGGGATGCTACATGTTGGAGACGGTGTGGGGCTCGGGAAGCAAATCACTGGCATGTATTTTGGGAGTGTCCAGTGATAAAAGCTTTCTGGGCAGAGTTTCATAAAACATAAAAAATCATACTTAACACTGACCTGTCCCTGCAATTTTCCACATTATTCTTAGGAAAATTTGATTTCCAAACAGGGCGTCCAGATGAATACCTGTTTGGCATTTTAATAACAGCTTGTAAAAAAGCACTCACAAGGTGTTGGTTGCACGATACAGGAGTGGATAGATATGGTAAATTATATCTATGTTATCCCTTTGCCTTCAGAGAAATGTGTTTATTCAACTCTGGGACAAGTGGGTGAGATACGTGAAACCATTACGAACAGATTTTGTGGAATAACGAATGAATGACCCTGTAACGTTGATTTAGCTTAGCAAGCCTCATTGACCTCTATCCCATTCTCTCTCAAGTCCCCCCCTGACTGATGTTTTTCTTTGTTTGTGTGTACACTCCCAAATTGTACAAAGTTACCCAATTTTGAAAAGCTTTGGACGCCATATATGCTGGTGCGAATGTATACTTTGTAACCTAAGCTACTGTCCAAAAAAAAAAAATAGTATACTTATGCTCAATGGCCCATTTCAAATAATATATTTACTGTAGTATGTATTATAATATTTACTGAAATTATAATTATTGATGCATAATTGTGTTCATTACTTTAATGTTGCAGCTGGTAAAGGTGGAGCTGATTGTAACTACTTTAATTTTGGCTATATAGTACTTAATAATGCATCGTGGTTTATAATTTGATTTATATTTTGTAGAATCTGAATCTGCAAAGTAGCCTAACTCTTAGATCACGAGTCTCCCTCACTCTTATGCTGTCATTACTGTCTACACAGTAAAATGGCTCGTCTTAAGAATTGATTAGTTGAATCTTCAAATTTTCACTCTTTTACACACAAATTTGAGTCTGACATTGTGTAATAATGTTAATTATTAGGGCAACGTTTTCCATTTGATCCTGATCACCCCGGTGGCAGACCACGGGGAGTGAGTCTGCTCGTCGCCGGCGAGGCCCCTCAGTTTGCTCACACTTCTGGGGTTCCTCGTTCTTTTCTGTTTGTAGATACAGCGCCTCGAAATTTTAGACCGTGTGGTAGCACCGCACGCGACACCACTATATTAGGTTAAAAATATATTGTGTAAAATGTTCTTGCAGTACCCGTTGGACACGGGACATCAATAGAATTCAAACAAGCAATCAAGTGAAAGTAACAGATGCAACTGGACTGCCGGTCAAGAAGTAAAATATTGGATGTGCAGTGATTAATGTGCCGGAGCCTTCAGCGTATGTTAAAGGAAAGGATACATTGTATCAGTACATCTGATAAGCGCTACTGGATCAATTGTTAGATATTGTGAATGGTGTGTTGTGGCTCACGTATAGTGACATTTCTATTTTTATTGCTGTAAGATTTAAAAGAACGGCTGGAGGGCAGGTACGAGCCTTTGCCTGCCGAGGCTGATGAAATCGAGATAAAATTGATGCGCTCTCGCAGAATAAAACTGGGGCTGTTGCCACATGAAAATAGTTAGATTCAAGCTCTTATTGATGATGAATGTGCTAAATCTAACAATCATGCCATGAAGATGAAATGCTAGAGGATACGCTGGAAGAATGTAATGGACGAAGAAAAAGGGGTTCAGAGAAATTTTGAGATGTGGAGAGAAAGATGTAGTTAACAGCCTGGTGAAGTTCCTGGTATATGGCCAGAAGACAGTGTATCACACAAGGGGTCCACTGACCAAAGTGCTACATCCTCAACCACCAGGGGCTAGTATTTAAAAAGTAGTAATCTGGATTAGAATGATCAGGAAGCTGATCTGATGGCTTTAAACTGGGGAAAATCAGAAGCTCAACCTGACTTTATAAAATAAGATCTTACTTGTTTTGCTTAGAATTGAGAGGGCTGGCTCCGTAGTCAAGTTTTTCTGAGTTCCTGGGCATGCTGGAGTTGAGGGCAATGAAACAGTTGATTCTATTGCAAAATCAACCCTGAAGAAACAAGAAATAGGTGTATGGACACATCTAGGAAGAGTGTGGCTGAGAGGAATAATCAAGGATGGAATCGAAAGAAAATGACAGGGATAATGGGAAAAAGAGAGCCAAGGGAGGCACTATTTCTCTATTCAACCCCAGGTTAAAAAGATCAGCTACTGTTCAGGAAGCCGGAGAGACTGTTAAATTGTGCTGACTGAGACTTGGAGACTGCGGCTTAAACCAGTGCTTGCACATTCTAGGAAGGCATGCCACTGGACTTTGTGATTGTGGACATCTTGAAACAGTCAGGCATTTGTCCTGGAATGTAGTAAATATAACTTGGACAGAAAAACATTTTTTGGCAGTTTTACAGTTCTTGCATGATTCAGGGCTGTATGTGAAAATATGAAGCGTGACTTAACAGTTAACTCTGTATCCTGCGGAGGGTAGTAAAATGCTTAGCTAAATCTAAAAATCTAAATGATCTCAAAATGTTCCCCCCTGATCTGAACAGAACAAAAACATGGCGGACCATTTCATGAAAATAGCAAGCAGTTGCACAGTTTTTGCAAATAACGTTGTACATTGACTCTTAAAACAAACACCAACCCATTCACAGCGTTTTAATTTAGCCAACAAACATTATTGAGTGCCTGCCTACACAGTAAACTTTCTTTAGGTAGGCTTCATGTGTACAGGCTGCTGCAATACATTGAAAACATGACTGTACATAGAACAAATTATGCCGTTTATTTAGAAGCACTCTAGGGTTGGGGCTGAGTTCCTTTAGGCTACTGTGGGGTTGTTGGTATTAAGTTTGTGCATACATAAAACAGTTATATTTCTGTATCTTTGGTTTATTGAATGTCGTAAAGAACCTAACCTCATACCCTCTAACCTTCTACATCCAGAGTTCACTCACTCCCACAGTTCCCACTCAGCAATGCCACTGCTTAAAAAGGAAAAAAATAGGACACAAATTATCACTGGTAAACTAGACCCCAACAGCAAGGTAACATTATACTGAAAAGGACATAAACAAAAGAAAATGCAAATTGGGGGGGAAAAACGAATTTATGTTGCATTTTATTGGCAACATTTTGGCTGTTTACAATGCATTTTAAGTCAATTGACATTTTATACACAAATTAGGGTCTGTCCTTTATTATAAGGGGCAGGTGCCACAACCCCAATTGGTTTGTTTGTCTCACCAAAAACCTATTTCTTGGTGTGGGACATCTCACCTCCCATACCACTTTTGGTGATAGGAGGTACAACATCTTTCCAGACCATTTTCATGTCCACTGTGACTTTCATGTATAATTTAGTTATCAAATAGCTCCAGCACCATTTATGTCGGCTGTCTTGGCCTTTTCCTCTTTTGCACACATTTTTCTTATTTTTTTGTGTGATTACAATTAATACAATTTAACAGGTATTTCCATTCCATATACAATATTTGTTTTAATAAGAATTTCTGCTGATCCTTACTGGAAGCCCTTATCACTTTTGTGTGTCTGTCGTTACACTTGTATTTAAAGCAGTTTTTTTCAGGTGTTTTCAGAAAGAAGGGTGATTTACATTTTTGTTTTGTTAGAACTAAATGGCAGGCAAATTCAACTGAGGGTTTAAATGTAACTATTATCTTGGATTACAATATCTGGGTGAAGAAAAGGCTATTTGTCAATCTACATCAAATCCACCTCTGAGGTGAGATTCTAATAATCCATTATTTTGACATCAGACTGAACCAGAATTCAGCCTTTAATTTTGAAATTCCCAAATGCGCCATTTTGTCCGGATTAAAGGTAGGATAGGATTACCAAATCGGAATCCAAATCTTCAGGATCAGAATTCTTTGGATCACCTTTGAAATGCCCAATTTTCAGATCAGAATGTAATCTAATCAGACCAATATAATCCTGTGAGATAATTTTGAAAGGCCAGCCACAGAAGATTAATGGCACAGGTTGAGACGGGGAGAGCATTCTATTGGTTTGTGAAGCTAGCTTGAAAATTGAATGGAAGAAGCTAACCTGAATGACAATAGCAAGTGGAAGTTTGCCGAGCTGATTAAACTGCTAATTTATTGTTCTGGATCAGTGGCGGCTGGTCCATAGAGGGCGCTAGGGCGCCGCCCCCCCGAGAGCTACAAAAAATAAAAATAAAATTTAAAATAAAAATAAACTATACAAATTGTCAATATTTGTGTTTTTGAAACATGGAATCACCCAGTAATATGTGTAAAATATGATATCTGCGGTAAATATATGCTTTTCCTGCTTGTCCTCTCTGCCTGTCTGCTCTTCCTCTCTGCGTGTGCACGTCTCAGCTGGCTGGGGCGCTGGAAAAACTGCCCCAAAGAGGCGGGTCTATAAAGCAGTTTAGCCAATGCTGAGTAAAGATATAAATGAGTGACATACAATTCAGCCAATCAGCGTCCTCAAATAGATTCAGCTTGGGGCAGTTTTAATTCTGCCCCGTCAGGAGAAGTCTCTACAGGAGAGCGCCAGTGTGAGCACAACTCCTCCAAGACCCGTTTGAGAGGAGAACTGAGAGGAGAAACTACTGAAAGAGCTGATCCCAGATCAGCCTGACCTCACAATCAGACAGCAGACTAGCAGGAAAGAGAAGCAGTACATGAAGCTTCTCTACTAGCTGTACACCAGACAGGTTTGACTAGCTGGATGATGTCATAATAATAACTTATTTATCTTTTTAAAACAACGGGGACAGAACCAGCATGGACAGTTAGGGAGTGAGGGACATGAAGCACCTGTCTGAGAAATGGATATATAGTTATATATATATATATATATATTATTATATATATATATATGTGTGTGTGTGTGTGTGTTTTATATTATAGTGAATATTATTATATGATATATATATTATTATATTATACAGAATATTATATGATATATATATATATTATTATATTATACAGAATATTATTATATGTTATATATATTATATTATACTGAATTCCCTGTGAGGGTGACTAAAATAAGATGTCCTGACGTGTTTGTGAAAGTGTTATTTACTGCTTTTTTTCGTGTTGGAATAAATGTTAAATATTTAACTGCAAAGTAGTAATGCGCGTTTGATACCTTAATTTGTTTGCATTAAATCATTCTGGGATGTTTGCTGAAATTGATTGGATGTGGCACAGCCCTACCAAGAAAATGTTCCACCAGCCGCCCCTGTTCTGGATGAATGTGAAGTGTCTTCTGAAACACTTCAAGCTGTTGTAAGGAAGAAACCCACTGATGCCATGAATGCTTATCTGAGAACACTGAAGAAGTTATAACCCCTCAACACCTGGAGTCTTAGAACACTGAAAAAATCAATTAAAAGGTCAATACACCATTCCTCATTTGTTATGTTTATTTTATTTGATATGGACATCACAGTAGCATTAGAATTGTAACATACATTATGCACAAAGCCCAGATGCACTGTGTTAAGTGTTTGTAGCGAAATGCTAATTTACAACACCTGTCCACAGGGGGCTTTTAAGAAAATAAAAAATAAGAAGTTAAAATAGAAAATAAAGAAGTTAAAATAGAAAATAAAGAAGTTAAAATAGAAAATAGGACACAAATACAGACACAGATACAAATACATACACAAAGTACAAGTGTGTTTACAGGGGTGTTAGATGTGAGAACAATGTTGTTTCTCTTTTAGCCATGATTTAATACCTCTATTAAAAACATTAAAATTGTGTTGCATTTTCAACTCAGTTGGTAGACAGTTCCATAGTTTTGCTCCTTTAACAGAGAAGACTGATTGTCCAAATGAGGTTTTGCGTAACGCAATGCGACAGTTCCCGTTTACTGAGGCCCGTGTGTTCACTCTACTGGTGTGCTGGTGTCTTGTAACAAATGCATTAAGCAGGGAAGGAGCATGACCATGTAGGCATTTATAAATAAGCTTTAGGTTGGAATAGCTTATGAAGCTTTCAAAGCTGAACATATTGTGTTTTTCTAAGATCTGACAAGAGGTGCCACCTCATTGTTTTTTTGTCCATAATTTTTAATGTCTGGTTATACAGTGATATGATGGGTTGTATAGTTGATTGTGAGGCTTGTGACCAGGTAGTGATGCAGTATGATAGGTGTGAAAATATCATGGCATGCATGTAGAGCTGGGCTGTACTGAATGGCAGATATTTTCTGATGAATCTGAAGCAGTTGAGATTTGATTTAACTTTTTTGCTGATATTACGCACTTGTTTATCAAATCTTAGATGTGAGTCTAAGATGATTCCTAAGTACTTCACATTGTCAACCTCACTGATGACCTCATTCTTTATTTCTACCATAAATCTTGCATTTTCGTTTCGTTTACGTATTGAAAAACAAATTGAAACAGTTTTTTTTACATTCAGTGTTAAGTGAGAGGACTCAAGCCATTGCGATACAGAATGTAAGGATTCAGTAAGCTGGTCAGCGGCCTTGCTAGATGTTCTGGCAGATGTATAAATAACTGTATCATCAGCATACATTTGGCAGCCAACCCCAGGACAGCTCTCAGGTAGGTCGTTGATATACATGCTAAATAGCACAGGACCTAGAACTGACCCCTGGGGTATCCCCATGCTATTGGCACGGATGGTGGACTTTTCCCCATTGACCCTCACACATTGTACTCTTCCCCTGAGGTACGAGTCAAACCATTGTGAGGCATGATCAGAAAATTGAAATTTGGGAAGTTTGGATATCAACACACTGTGGTTAACAGTATCGAAAGCCTTTTTTAAGTCTAAGAAAACTACTCCCACAGCATGACCTTTATCCAAAAGACCTTTTATTTTTTCAATTAGATGGCAGTTTGCAGTCTCAGTAGAATGTTTGGGTCTGAATCCAAATTGTTGTTGATACAGTAACTGATTTGTCTCTAGATGTATTATGAGTTGCTCTGCTACAATTTTTTCCAGTATCTTGGAGACAACTGGGAGAATGGCGATGGGTCTGTAATTGCATGTCAAGTCTTGCTCACCAGATTTAAAGATTGGACTGATAACGGCTGTTTTCCAGGTCTCGGGGAAGGTTCTTGTTTTAATTGACAGGTTCACAAGGTGTGTTATTGTCTCAAGTAGTTGGGTTCTGTAGTTCTTTATCAGTGCAAAATCAAGATTATGGATATCCTTGGCCTTTGAGTTACTGAAGTGACTCATAATTTTGCTTACTTTTTCAAGGTTAACTTCTTTGATGTAAAATTGATTTTGAGTGTTCTGGTCCATCGTGTTAGGTGTCAGTTCTACTAGTTTAAAATTCTTTGCGAGTTCCTGTACTGAGTCTACAAAAAAAGCATTGAATTCATTTGCAATTATTGCATTATCAGAGATAGGTTCATTATTTATTCTCAGTTCCTTTATTCTCCGATACTTATGGGTGTTAGAGTTGGTTAAACAATTGATGTGCTTCCACAATTTGGAACTACTACCCTCAGCCTCTTCAATAAGTTTTGAGAAGTAATTCATCTTAGCTTTGCGTAGCTCGGAGACAACTTTGTTTCTTAGGCCTGTATAAATGAGATGATCAGTATCAGTCTTTGTGACTAGAGACCTTTTGAGGGCAAAGTCACGTTTTTTCATTAATTGCCAGTTATCTTGACCAAGCCATGGAAGTGAGCTCCTTTTAGGGCTGCTCTTCCATGTTTTAGTGTAACTGTCAATTAAACCATTAATAGCTGTCATGAAATTATCACAGCAAGTGTTCAAATCATGTGTTTCTGTTACTGTATCCCAGTTCATTTGCGTCAGTTCTCTTTCAAAGTCTGCCATTTTACATTTTGGAATCCCTGATTTTACAGATTTCATGTCATTCTTGGTATGATGAACCAGTCATTTCTTAGTCAGCTTTCTAACAACCAATGTCATATTATGATCGGATAGGCCTGTGATCAGATTGTATGTTTTAGTTATTCTTTCTATCCTGTTCGTGAAAGCAAGGTCAATCAGAGTTGTACTTTTCCTTGTTATTCTTGTGGGTTTATCAATCAGTTGTTGGTAGTTGAATTTTGTCGTTATTGTTTTTAATTTCCGTTTAGCACCTTTATCCATCCAGTTGATATTGTAATCCCCAAACAAAATACTTTCAGAAGAATGATTACATATTGCGAGAAGTTTTTTCAGTTCATCATAAAAGCTGATGTTGTGTGAAGGTGGGTTGTACAAAACAACAACATTGAAATTCATCTGGGGTGAAAGAACAATATTCAGTCCCAGGCATTCAAGATTACAATCCAGTTGTATTTCTGTACATCTAAAATTCTCTCTAATATATATCATAACTCCTCCTCTCCCTATTGGTCTGTCTTTCCTAAAGCAAGTGTAACCTGGAATATTTATTAAGTTTGATGGTATATCACGGTTAAGCCAGCTCTCAGTAAGACATAAAAAGTCCAGGTTAGAGTCAATAAGCAGGTTTTGTATTTGGTCAATTTTGGGTAGTATGCTTCGGATATCTAGGTGACCACCAAGTATGCCTTTAGGTTTAGTTTCACAGTCCCAGACAACCTTTGCGTGGTTCACAGTTTGAAAATACAAATGTTTTCTTTGTTTTATCGCAGATCTTAGAGCAGTTTGACGCTCTTTCAGAGTTGTTCCAGTATATGCAACAAGTGGGTTTGCAGTGGGTAGAGTATCCCCTAACCTTCCATCGCAGTGTGTGTAGGTCCCTGGACTCACCCCGTGCTCGTTGGTATCAATCGGCACGCCGAACTGCACCGGGCCGGCCACCGCACACGCCCCCGGCACCGGCAGGGAGGCAGTCCGCCGAAGCCGCCTCGGTTCCTCACCGACACTACTCCGCGCGACCCACATCTCCGGCGAGAGGCCAGCCAGAGCTGCGCCCACAGCCCCGGTAGGGCTGACGCCGACAGGTGTACCCGGTAGCTGCGGGGAGTCTGCAATCAGAGACAGCGCTGTCTGCGTTGGAGGAGCACGTGGGGCATCCGGATTGCTCATGGTCAATTGTGGAGTCGGTCCGGGGTTTAGATGAACATCGCCCGAAAGCAGCAGTAGAAAGAATACCATCTTAGCGGTTTTCCGACTCGCCTCTCGTTGCCGCGTACCCCGCCCAGATCCAGCGGCAAAGGCCCGGCCGTCTTTGAGCAGGGAGGAGAAAATAGTAATGTAGCCGTGTCCACAGAAGTTGATCCTTGATTTTTCGGATAGTAGGCCAATTGGATCTTCGCCAATTGGTTCTTCAGTATAGCCTCGGGCATTACACCCAGGTTGTGTGCTCGGGCCCTCCGCAGCATTACAGGTGGACACCACGGGAATCAGCAACAATAGGCCACAGAGGAGGTATGTACAAACGTTGCCGCCTCTGTGTTTGTTTTCACTGTATTGTTTTGGATCAAATTTTAAGTTCTTGTTTATCTGATAGAGATATTTGATCAGTTGGTAGATGGGAGTTAAAATGGTTAAAAAGACAAAAGTTTGGAGTTGAGTGGAGCCTGCCAAACCACTCACTCCTCCTGTCGCCATCTTAGAACCATTTAGGTCATCTACGACAATCAAGTGGGGTTACAGGTGGTGCTAAAAGCAGGACTGCTCATAGTCAGCAGCAGCAACCTTAGCAAACACGTGGGACAACTTTAAGCCCTTTATTGTGGGAATGACACCTTTAATCCCCTTGTTGGCCACCTTTTGCTCCTGAAGGTCAACTTCTACCATGTGCCTTTCCCGCATGGGGCTGCCAGGGAATCGTAGAGGGGTCTGCACCGTTTCCTCTCTTTCACCATGCTCTCTTGACAAGGTGTTACTTCCTTGTGTTACCACCGTGTTGCAGCGCACCTTGCTCGGGGCAACACGGGCTGGTCAAAATGTGGAAACGCTTCACGAATTTGCGTGTCATCCTTTCGCAGGGGCCATGCTAATATTCTCTGTATCGATTCCAATTTATTAGATGTGCTGCCTTAGCAAGCACATTGACTCACAGGCGCCGCCGACCATTTGAACCCCTTGTTGTCGCAACCGCACCTTCACAGCGGTGAGGGCCGGAGGGCCGCAATCCCTATGAACCATCACAAGAGCGAGGGGTGAGGTCTGTCCCTGGCAGACGTCAATGTGTTTGCCGGCCAATGTGTTAGCCGTGAGTGCCGGCTAATTCTGTCTGACTGTTTAATCCACAAAAAGGATCAACTCAAAAGTGTCGTGACACTGTGAGCGGGCCGGTGCCCAAGTTGCCTTTCTGGCCGGGGGCTGGACTTTGGCCCTAAGCAGTCCCCTCCTAAGACACACCCCCAGAACGACTGGCAAACTCTGAGCATCCCTCTGTGAAATCAGCAGTGGGATAAGCCGCACTGTGTAAAGTTGGGACACGTGGGACAACTTTAAGCCCTTTATTGTGGGAATGACACCTTTAATCCCCTTGTTGGCCACCTTTTGCTCCTGAAGGTCAACTTCTACCATGTGCCTTTCCCGCATGGGGCTGCCAGGGAATCGTAGAGGGGTCTGCACCGTTTCCTCTCTTTCACCATGCTCTCTTGACAAGGTGTTACTTCCTTGTGTTACCACCGTGTTGCAGCGCACCTTGCTCGGGGCAACACGGGCTGGTCAAAATGTGGAAACGCTTCACGAATTTGCGTGTCATCCTTTCGCAGGGGCCATGCTAATCTTCTCTGTATCGATTCCAATTTATTAGATGTGCTGCCTTAGCAAGCACATTGACTCACAGGCGCCGCCGACCATTTGAACCCCTTGTTGTCGCAACCGCACCTTCACAGCGGTGAGGGCCGGAGGGCCGCAATCCCTATGAACCATCACAAGAGCGAGGGGTGAGGTCTGTCCCTGGCAGACGTCAATGTGTTTGCCGGCCAATGTGTTAGCCGTGAGTGCCGGCTAATTCTGTCTGACTGTTTAATCCACAAAAAGGATCAACTCAAAAGTGTCGTGACACTGTGAGCGGGCCGGTGCCCAAGTTGCCTTTCTGGCCGGGGGCTGGACTTTGGCCCTAAGCAGTCCCCTCCTAAGACACACCCCCAGAACGACTGGCAAACTCTGAGCATCCCTCTGTGAAATCAGCAGTGGGATAAGCCGCACTGTGTAAAGTTGGGACACGTGGGACAACTTTAAGCCCTTTATTGTGGGAATGACACCTTTAATCCCCTTGTTGGCCACCTTTTGCTCCTGAAGGTCAACTTCTACCATGTGCCTTTCCCGCATGGGGCTGCCAGGGAATCGTAGAGGGGTCTGCACCGTTTCCTCTCTTTCACCATGCTCTCTTGACAAGGTGTTACTTCCTTGTGTTACCACCGTGTTGCAGCGCACCTTGCTCGGGGCAACACGGGCTGGTCAAAATGTGGAAACGCTTCACGAATTTGCGTGTCATCCTTTCGCAGGGGCCATGCTAATCTTCTCTGTATCGATTCCAATTTATTAGATGTGCTGCCTTAGCAAGCACATTGACTCACAGGCGCCGCCGACCATTTGAACCCCTTGTTGTCGCAACCGCACCTTCACAGCGGTGAGGGCCGGAGGGCCGCAATCCCTATGAACCATCACAAGAGCGAGGGGTGAGGTCTGTCCCTGGCAGACGTCAATGTGTTTGCCGGCCAATGTGTTAGCCGTGAGTGCCGGCTAATTCTGTCTGACTGTTTAATCCACAAAAAGGATCAACTCAAAAGTGTCGTGACACTGTGAGCGGGCCGGTGCCCAAGTTGCCTTTCTGGCCGGGGGCTGGACTTTGGCCCTAAGCAGTCCCCTCCTAAGACACACCCCCAGAACGACTGGCAAACTCTGAGCATCCCTCTGTGAAATCAGCAGTGGGATAAGCCGCACTGTGTAAAGTTGGGACACGTGGGACAACTTTAAGCCCTTTATTGTGGGAATGACACCTTTAATCCCCTTGTTGGCCACCTTTTGCTCCTGAAGGTCAACTTCTACCATGTGCCTTTCCCGCATGGGGCTGCCAGGGAATCGTAGAGGGGTCTGCACCGTTTCCTCTCTTTCACCATGCTCTCTTGACAAGGTGTTAGTTCCTTGTGTTACCACCGTGTTGCAGCGCACCTTGCTCGGGGCAACACGGGCTGGTCAAAATGTGGAAACGCTTCACGAATTTGCGTGTCATCCTTTCGCAGGGGCCATGCTAATCTTCTCTGTATCGATTCCAATTTATTAGATGTGCTGCCTTAGCAAGCACATTGACTCACAGGCGCCGCCGACCATTTGAACCCCTTGTTGTCGCAACCGCACCTTCACAGCGGTGAGGGCCGGAGGGCCGCAATCCCTATGAACCATCACAAGAGCGAGGGGTGAGGTCTGTCCCTGGCAGACGTCAATGTGTTTGCCGGCCAATGTGTTAGCCGTGAGTGCCGGCTAATTCTGTCTGACTGTTTAATCCACAAAAAGGATCAACTCAAAAGTGTCGTGACACTGTGAGCGGGCCGGTGCCCAAGTTGCCTTTCTGGCCGGGGGCTGGACTTTGGCCCTAAGCAGTCCCCTCCTAAGACACACCCCCAGAACGACTGGCAAACTCTGAGCATCCCTCTGTGAAATCAGCAGTGGGATAAGCCGCACTGTGTAAAGTTGGGACACGTGGGACAACTTTAAGCCCTTTATTGTGGGAATGACACCTTTAATCCCCTTGTTGGCCACCTTTTGCTCCTGAAGGTCAACTTCTACCATGTGCCTTTCCCGCATGGGGCTGCCAGGGAATCGTAGAGGGGTCTGCACCGTTTCCTCTCTTTCACCATGCTCTCTTGACAAGGTGTTACTTCCTTGTGTTACCACCGTGTTGCAGCGCACCTTGCTCGGGGCAACACGGGCTGGTCAAAATGTGGAAACGCTTCACGAATTTGCGTGTCATCCTTTCGCAGGGGCCATGCTAATCTTCTCTGTATCGATTCCAATTTATTAGATGTGCTGCCTTAGCAAGCACATTGACTCACAGGCGCCGCCGACCATTTGAACCCCTTGTTGTCGCAACCGCACCTTCACAGCGGTGAGGGCCGGAGGGCCGCAATCCCTATGAACCATCACAAGAGCGAGGGGTGAGGTCTGTCCCTGGCAGACGTCAATGTGTTTGCCGGCCAATGTGTTAGCCGTGAGTGCCGGCTAATTCTGTCTGACTGTTTAATCCACAAAAAGGATCAACTCAAAAGTGTCGTGACACTGTGAGCGGGCCGGTGCCCAAGTTGCCTTTCTGGCCGGGGGCTGGACTTTGGCCCTAAGCAGTCCCCTCCTAAGACACACCCCCAGAACGACTGGCAAACTCTGAGCATCCCTCTGTGAAATCAGCAGTGGGATAAGCCGCACTGTGTAAAGTTGGGACACGTGGGACAACTTTAAGCCCTTTATTGTGGGAATGACACCTTTAATCCCCTTGTTGGCCACCTTTTGCTCCTGAAGGTCAACTTCTACCATGTGCCTTTCCCGCATGGGGCTGCCAGGGAATCGTAGAGGGGTCTGCACCGTTTCCTCTCTTTCACCATGCTCTCTTGACAAGGTGTTACTTCCTTGTGTTACCACCGTGTTGCAGCGCACCTTGCTCGGGGCAACACGGGCTGGTCAAAATGTGGAAACGCTTCACGAATTTGCGTGTCATCCTTTCGCAGGGGCCATGCTAATCTTCTCTGTATCGATTCCAATTTATTAGATGTGCTGCCTTAGCAAGCACATTGACTCACAGGCGCCGCCGACCATTTGAACCCCTTGTTGTCGCAACCGCACCTTCACAGCGGTGAGGGCCGGAGGGCCGCAATCCCTATGAACCATCACAAGAGCGAGGGGTGAGGTCTGTCCCTGGCAGACGTCAATGTGTTTGCCGGCCAATGTGTTAGCCGTGAGTGCCGGCTAATTCTGTCTGACTGTTTAATCCACAAAAAGGATCAACTCAAAAGTGTCGTGACACTGTGAGCGGGCCGGTGCCCAAGTTGCCTTTCTGGCCGGGGGCTGGACTTTGGCCCTAAGCAGTCCCCTCCTAAGACACACCCCCAGAACGACTGGCAAACTCTGAGCATCCCTCTGTGAAATCAGCAGTGGGATAAGCCGCACTGTGTAAAGTTGGGACACGTGGGACAACTTTAAGCCCTTTATTGTGGGAATGACACCTTTAATCCCCTTGTTGGCCACCTTTTGCTCCTGAAGGTCAACTTCTACCATGTGCCTTTCCCGCATGGGGCTGCCAGGGAATCGTAGAGGGGTCTGCACCGTTTCCTCTCTTTCACCATGCTCTCTTGACAAGGTGTTACTTCCTTGTGTTACCACCGTGTTGCAGCGCACCTTGCTCGGGGCAACACGGGCTGGTCAAAATGTGGAAACGCTTCACGAATTTGCGTGTCATCCTTTCGCAGGGGCCATGCTAATCTTCTCTGTATCGATTCCAATTTATTAGATGTGCTGCCTTAGCAAGCACATTGACTCACAGGCGCCGCCGACCATTTGAACCCCTTGTTGTCGCAACCGCACCTTCACAGCGGTGAGGGCCGGAGGGCCGCAATCCCTATGAACCATCACAAGAGCGAGGGGTGAGGTCTGTCCCTGGCAGACGTCAATGTGTTTGCCGGCCAATGTGTTAGCCGTGAGTGCCGGCTAATTCTGTCTGACTGTTTAATCCACAAAAAGGATCAACTCAAAAGTGTCGTGACACTGTGAGCGGGCCGGTGCCCAAGTTGCCTTTCTGGCCGGGGGCTGGACTTTGGCCCTAAGCAGTCCCCTCCTAAGACACACCCCCAGAACGACTGGCAAACTCTGAGCATCCCTCTGTGAAATCAGCAGTGGGATAAGCCGCACTGTGTAAAGTTGGGACACGTGGGACAACTTTAAGCCCTTTATTGTGGGAATGACACCTTTAATCCCCTTGTTGGCCACCTTTTGCTCCTGAAGGTCAACTTCTACCATGTGCCTTTCCCGCATGGGGCTGCCAGGGAATCGTAGAGGGGTCTGCACCGTTTCCTCTCTTTCACCATGCTCTCTTGACAAGGTGTTACTTCCTTGTGTTACCACCGTGTTGCAGCGCACCTTGCTCGGGGCAACACGGGCTGGTCAAAATGTGGAAACGCTTCACGAATTTGCGTGTCATCCTTTCGCAGGGGCCATGCTAATCTTCTCTGTATCGATTCCAATTTATTAGATGTGCTGCCTTAGCAAGCACATTGACTCACAGGCGCCGCCGACCATTTGAACCCCTTGTTGTCGCAACCGCACCTTCACAGCGGTGAGGGCCGGAGGGCCGCAATCCCTATGAACCATCACAAGAGCGAGGGGTGAGGTCTGTCCCTGGCAGACGTCAATGTGTTTGCCGGCCAATGTGTTAGCCGTGAGTGCCGGCTAATTCTGTCTGACTGTTTAATCCACAAAAAGGATCAACTCAAAAGTGTCGTGACACTGTGAGCGGGCCGGTGCCCAAGTTGCCTTTCTGGCCGGGGGCTGGACTTTGGCCCTAAGCAGTCCCCTCCTAAGACACACCCCCAGAACGACTGGCAAACTCTGAGCATCCCTCTGTGAAATCAGCAGTGGGATAAGCCGCACTGTGTAAAGTTGGGACACGTGGGACAACTTTAAGCCCTTTATTGTGGGAATGACACCTTTAATCCCCTTGTTGGCCACCTTTTGCTCCTGAAGGTCAACTTCTACCATGTGCCTTTCCCGCATGGGGCTGCCAGGGAATCGTAGAGGGGTCTGCACCGTTTCCTCTCTTTCACCATGCTCTCTTGACAAGGTGTTACTTCCTTGTGTTACCACCGTGTTGCAGCGCACCTTGCTCGGGGCAACACGGGCTGGTCAAAATGTGGAAACGCTTCACGAATTTGCGTGTCATCCTTTCGCAGGGGCCATGCTAATCTTCTCTGTATCGATTCCAATTTATTAGATGTGCTGCCTTAGCAAGCACATTGACTCACAGGCGCCGCCGACCATTTGAACCCCTTGTTGTCGCAACCGCACCTTCACAGCGGTGAGGGCCGGAGGGCCGCAATCCCTATGAACCATCACAAGAGCGAGGGGTGAGGTCTGTCCCTGGCAGACGTCAATGTGTTTGCCGGCCAATGTGTTAGCCGTGAGTGCCGGCTAATTCTGTCTGACTGTTTAATCCACAAAAAGGATCAACTCAAAAGTGTCGTGACACTGTGAGCGGGCCGGTGCCCAAGTTGCCTTTCTGGCCGGGGGCTGGACTTTGGCCCTAAGCAGTCCCCTCCTAAGACACACCCCCAGAACGACTGGCAAACTCTGAGCATCCCTCTGTGAAATCAGCAGTGGGATAAGCCGCACTGTGTAAAGTTGGGACACGTGGGACAACTTTAAGCCCTTTATTGTGGGAATGACACCTTTAATCCCCTTGTTGGCCACCTTTTGCTCCTGAAGGTCAACTTCTACCATGTGCCTTTCCCGCATGGGGCTGCCAGGGAATCGTAGAGGGGTCTGCACCGTTTCCTCTCTTTCACCATGCTCTCTTGACAAGGTGTTACTTCCTTGTGTTACCACCGTGTTGCAGCGCACCTTGCTCGGGGCAACACGGGCTGGTCAAAATGTGGAAACGCTTCACGAATTTGCGTGTCATCCTTTCGCAGGGGCCATGCTAATCTTCTCTGTATCGATTCCAATTTATTAGATGTGCTGCCTTAGCAAGCACATTGACTCACAGGCGCCGCCGACCATTTGAACCCCTTGTTGTCGCAACCGCACCTTCACAGCGGTGAGGGCCGGAGGGCCGCAATCCCTATGAACCATCACAAGAGCGAGGGGTGAGGTCTGTCCCTGGCAGACGTCAATGTGTTTGCCGGCCAATGTGTTAGCCGTGAGTGCCGGCTAATTCTGTCTGACTGTTTAATCCACAAAAAGGATCAACTCAAAAGTGTCGTGACACTGTGAGCGGGCCGGTGCCCAAGTTGCCTTTCTGGCCGGGGGCTGGACTTTGGCCCTAAGCAGTCCCCTCCTAAGACACACCCCCAGAACGACTGGCAAACTCTGAGCATCCCTCTGTGAAATCAGCAGTGGGATAAGCCGCACTGTGTAAAGTTGGGACACGTGGGACAACTTTAAGCCCTTTATTGTGGGAATGACACCTTTAATCCCCTTGTTGGCCACCTTTTGCTCCTGAAGGTCAACTTCTACCATGTGCCTTTCCCGCATGGGGCTGCCAGGGAATCGTAGAGGGGTCTGCACCGTTTCCTCTCTTTCACCATGCTCTCTTGACAAGGTGTTAGTTCCTTGTGTTACCACCGTGTTGCAGCGCACCTTGCTCGGGGCAACACGGGCTGGTCAAAATGTGGAAACGCTTCACGAATTTGCGTGTCATCCTTTCGCAGGGGCCATGCTAATCTTCTCTGTATCGATTCCAATTTATTAGATGTGCTGCCTTAGCAAGCACATTGACTCACAGGCGCCGCCGACCATTTGAACCCCTTGTTGTCGCAACCGCACCTTCACAGCGGTGAGGGCCGGAGGGCCGCAATCCCTATGAACCATCACAAGAGCGAGGGGTGAGGTCTGTCCCTGGCAGACGTCAATGTGTTTGCCGGCCAATGTGTTAGCCGTGAGTGCCGGCTAATTCTGTCTGACTGTTTAATCCACAAAAAGGATCAACTCAAAAGTGTCGTGACACTGTGAGCGGGCCGGTGCCCAAGTTGCCTTTCTGGCCGGGGGCTGGACTTTGGCCCTAAGCAGTCCCCTCCTAAGACACACCCCCAGAACGACTGGCAAACTCTGAGCATCCCTCTGTGAAATCAGCAGTGGGATAAGCCGCACTGTGTAAAGTTGGGACACGTGGGACAACTTTAAGCCCTTTATTGTGGGAATGACACCTTTAATCCCCTTGTTGGCCACCTTTTGCTCCTGAAGGTCAACTTCTACCATGTGCCTTTCCCGCATGGGGCTGCCAGGGAATCGTAGAGGGGTCTGCACCGTTTCCTCTCTTTCACCATGCTCTCTTGACAAGGTGTTAGTTCCTTGTGTTACCACCGTGTTGCAGCGCACCTTGCTCGGGGCAACACGGGCTGGTCAAAATGTGGAAACGCTTCACGAATTTGCGTGTCATCCTTTCGCAGGGGCCATGCTAATCTTCTCTGTATCGATTCCAATTTATTAGATGTGCTGCCTTAGCAAGCACATTGACTCACAGGCGCCGCCGACCATTTGAACCCCTTGTTGTCGCAACCGCACCTTCACAGCGGTGAGGGCCGGAGGGCCGCAATCCCTATGAACCATCACAAGAGCGAGGGGTGAGGTCTGTCCCTGGCAGACGTCAATGTGTTTGCCGGCCAATGTGTTAGCCGTGAGTGCCGGCTAATTCTGTCTGACTGTTTAATCCACAAAAAGGATCAACTCAAAAGTGTCGTGACACTGTGAGCGGGCCGGTGCCCAAGTTGCCTTTCTGGCCGGGGGCTGGACTTTGGCCCTAAGCAGTCCCCTCCTAAGACACACCCCCAGAACGACTGGCAAACTCTGAGCATCCCTCTGTGAAATCAGCAGTGGGATAAGCCGCACTGTGTAAAGTTGGGACAACTTTAAGCCCTTTATTGTGGGAATGACACCTTTAATCCCCTTGTTGGCCACCTTTTGCTCCTGAAGGTCAACTTCTACCATGTGCCTTTCCCGCATGGGGCTGCCAGGGAATCGTAGAGGGGTCTGCACCGTTTCCTCTCTTTCACCATGCTCTCTTGACAAGGTGTTACTTCCTTGTGTTACCACCGTGTTGCAGCGCACCTTGCTCGGGGCAACACGGGCTGGTCAAAATGTGGAAACGCTTCACGAATTTGCGTGTCATCCTTTCGCAGGGGCCATGCTAATCTTCTCTGTATCGATTCCAATTTATTAGATGTGCTGCCTTAGCAAGCACATTGACTCACAGGCGCCGCCGACCATTTGAACCCCTTGTTGTCGCAACCGCACCTTCACAGCGGTGAGGGCCGGAGGGCCGCAATCCCTATGAACCATCACAAGAGCGAGGGGTGAGGTCTGTCCCTGGCAGACGTCAATGTGTTTGCCGGCCAATGTGTTAGCCGTGAGTGCCGGCTAATTCTGTCTGACTGTTTAATCCACAAAAAGGATCAACTCAAAAGTGTCGTGACACTGTGAGCGGGCCGGTGCCCAAGTTGCCTTTCTGGCCGGGGGCTGGACTTTGGCCCTAAGCAGTCCCCTCCTAAGACACACCCCCAGAACGACTGGCAAACTCTGAGCATCCCTCTGTGAAATCAGCAGTGGGATAAGCCGCACTGTGTAAAGTTGGGACACGTGGGACAACTTTAAGCCCTTTATTGTGGGAATGACACCTTTAATCCCCTTGTTGGCCACCTTTTGCTCCTGAAGGTCAACTTCTACCATGTGCCTTTCCCGCATGGGGCTGCCAGGGAATCGTAGAGGGGTCTGCACCGTTTCCTCTCTTTCACCATGCTCTCTTGACAAGGTGTTACTTCCTTGTGTTACCACCGTGTTGCAGCGCACCTTGCTCGGGGCAACACGGGCTGGTCAAAATGTGGAAACGCTTCACGAATTTGCGTGTCATCCTTTCGCAGGGGCCATGCTAATCTTCTCTGTATCGATTCCAATTTATTAGATGTGCTGCCTTAGCAAGCACATTGACTCACAGGCGCCGCCGACCATTTGAACCCCTTGTTGTCGCAACCGCACCTTCACAGCGGTGAGGGCCGGAGGGCCGCAATCCCTATGAACCATCACAAGAGCGAGGGGTGAGGTCTGTCCCTGGCAGACGTCAATGTGTTTGCCGGCCAATGTGTTAGCCGTGAGTGCCGGCTAATTCTGTCTGACTGTTTAATCCACAAAAAGGATCAACTCAAAAGTGTCGTGACACTGTGAGCGGGCCGGTGCCCAAGTTGCCTTTCTGGCCGGGGGCTGGACTTTGGCCCTAAGCAGTCCCCTCCTAAGACACACCCCCAGAACGACTGGCAAACTCTGAGCATCCCTCTGTGAAATCAGCAGTGGGATAAGCCGCACTGTGTAAAGTTGGGACACGTGGGACAACTTTAAGCCCTTTATTGTGGGAATGACACCTTTAATCCCCTTGTTGGCCACCTTTTGCTCCTGAAGGTCAACTTCTACCATGTGCCTTTCCCGCATGGGGCTGCCAGGGAATCGTAGAGGGGTCTGCACCGTTTCCTCTCTTTCACCATGCTCTCTTGACAAGGTGTTACTTCCTTGTGTTACCACCGTGTTGCAGCGCACCTTGCTCGGGGCAACACGGGCTGGTCAAAATGTGGAAACGCTTCACGAATTTGCGTGTCATCCTTTCGCAGGGGCCATGCTAATCTTCTCTGTATCGATTCCAATTTATTAGATGTGCTGCCTTAGCAAGCACATTGACTCACAGGCGCCGCCGACCATTTGAACCCCTTGTTGTCGCAACCGCACCTTCACAGCGGTGAGGGCCGGAGGGCCGCAATCCCTATGAACCATCACAAGAGCGAGGGGTGAGGTCTGTCCCTGGCAGACGTCAATGTGTTTGCCGGCCAATGTGTTAGCCGTGAGTGCCGGCTAATTCTGTCTGACTGTTTAATCCACAAAAAGGATCAACTCAAAAGTGTCGTGACACTGTGAGCGGGCCGGTGCCCAAGTTGCCTTTCTGGCCGGGGGCTGGACTTTGGCCCTAAGCAGTCCCCTCCTAAGACACACCCCCAGAACGACTGGCAAACTCTGAGCATCCCTCTGTGAAATCAGCAGTGGGATAAGCCGCACTGTGTAAAGTTGGGACACGTGGGACAACTTTAAGCCCTTTATTGTGGGAATGACACCTTTAATCCCCTTGTTGGCCACCTTTTGCTCCTGAAGGTCAACTTCTACCATGTGCCTTTCCCGCATGGGGCTGCCAGGGAATCGTAGAGGGGTCTGCACCGTTTCCTCTCTTTCACCATGCTCTCTTGACAAGGTGTTAGTTCCTTGTGTTACCACCGTGTTGCAGCGCACCTTGCTCGGGGCAACACGGGCTGGTCAAAATGTGGAAACGCTTCACGAATTTGCGTGTCATCCTTTCGCAGGGGCCATGCTAATCTTCTCTGTATCGATTCCAATTTATTAGATGTGCTGCCTTAGCAAGCACATTGACTCACAGGCGCCGCCGACCATTTGAACCCCTTGTTGTCGCAACCGCACCTTCACAGCGGTGAGGGCCGGAGGGCCGCAATCCCTATGAACCATCACAAGAGCGAGGGGTGAGGTCTGTCCCTGGCAGACGTCAATGTGTTTGCCGGCCAATGTGTTAGCCGTGAGTGCCGGCTAATTCTGTCTGACTGTTTAATCCACAAAAAGGATCAACTCAAAAGTGTCGTGACACTGTGAGCGGGCCGGTGCCCAAGTTGCCTTTCTGGCCGGGGGCTGGACTTTGGCCCTAAGCAGTCCCCTCCTAAGACACACCCCCAGAACGACTGGCAAACTCTGAGCATCCCTCTGTGAAATCAGCAGTGGGATAAGCCGCACTGTGTAAAGTTGGGACACGTGGGACAACTTTAAGCCCTTTATTGTGGGAATGACACCTTTAATCCCCTTGTTGGCCACCTTTTGCTCCTGAAGGTCAACTTCTACCATGTGCCTTTCCCGCATGGGGCTGCCAGGGAATCGTAGAGGGGTCTGCACCGTTTCCTCTCTTTCACCATGCTCTCTTGACAAGGTGTTAGTTCCTTGTGTTACCACCGTGTTGCAGCGCACCTTGCTCGGGGCAACACGGGCTGGTCAAAATGTGGAAACGCTTCACGAATTTGCGTGTCATCCTTTCGCAGGGGCCATGCTAATCTTCTCTGTATCGATTCCAATTTATTAGATGTGCTGCCTTAGCAAGCACATTGACTCACAGGCGCCGCCGACCATTTGAACCCCTTGTTGTCGCAACCGCACCTTCACAGCGGTGAGGGCCGGAGGGCCGCAATCCCTATGAACCATCACAAGAGCGAGGGGTGAGGTCTGTCCCTGGCAGACGTCAATGTGTTTGCCGGCCAATGTGTTAGCCGTGAGTGCCGGCTAATTCTGTCTGACTGTTTAATCCACAAAAAGGATCAACTCAAAAGTGTCGTGACACTGTGAGCGGGCCGGTGCCCAAGTTGCCTTTCTGGCCGGGGGCTGGACTTTGGCCCTAAGCAGTCCCCTCCTAAGACACACCCCCAGAACGACTGGCAAACTCTGAGCATCCCTCTGTGAAATCAGCAGTGGGATAAGCCGCACTGTGTAAAGTTGGGACACGTGGGACAACTTTAAGCCCTTTATTGTGGGAATGACACCTTTAATCCCCTTGTTGGCCACCTTTTGCTCCTGAAGGTCAACTTCTACCATGTGCCTTTCCCGCATGGGGCTGCCAGGGAATCGTAGAGGGGTCTGCACCGTTTCCTCTCTTTCACCATGCTCTCTTGACAAGGTGTTACTTCCTTGTGTTACCACCGTGTTGCAGCGCACCTTGCTCGGGGCAACACGGGCTGGTCAAAATGTGGAAACGCTTCACGAATTTGCGTGTCATCCTTTCGCAGGGGCCATGCTAATCTTCTCTGTATCGATTCCAATTTATTAGATGTGCTGCCTTAGCAAGCACATTGACTCACAGGCGCCGCCGACCATTTGAACCCCTTGTTGTCGCAACCGCACCTTCACAGCGGTGAGGGCCGGAGGGCCGCAATCCCTATGAACCATCACAAGAGCGAGGGGTGAGGTCTGTCCCTGGCAGACGTCAATGTGTTTGCCGGCCAATGTGTTAGCCGTGAGTGCCGGCTAATTCTGTCTGACTGTTTAATCCACAAAAAGGATCAACTCAAAAGTGTCGTGACACTGTGAGCGGGCCGGTGCCCAAGTTGCCTTTCTGGCCGGGGGCTGGACTTTGGCCCTAAGCAGTCCCCTCCTAAGACACACCCCCAGAACGACTGGCAAACTCTGAGCATCCCTCTGTGAAATCAGCAGTGGGATAAGCCGCACTGTGTAAAGTTGGGACACGTGGGACAACTTTAAGCCCTTTATTGTGGGAATGACACCTTTAATCCCCTTGTTGGCCACCTTTTGCTCCTGAAGGTCAACTTCTACCATGTGCCTTTCCCGCATGGGGCTGCCAGGGAATCGTAGAGGGGTCTGCACCGTTTCCTCTCTTTCACCATGCTCTCTTGACAAGGTGTTACTTCCTTGTGTTACCACCGTGTTGCAGCGCACCTTGCTCGGGGCAACACGGGCTGGTCAAAATGTGGAAACGCTTCACGAATTTGCGTGTCATCCTTTCGCAGGGGCCATGCTAATCTTCTCTGTATCGATTCCAATTTATTAGATGTGCTGCCTTAGCAAGCACATTGACTCACAGGCGCCGCCGACCATTTGAACCCCTTGTTGTCGCAACCGCACCTTCACAGCGGTGAGGGCCGGAGGGCCGCAATCCCTATGAACCATCACAAGAGCGAGGGGTGAGGTCTGTCCCTGGCAGACGTCAATGTGTTTGCCGGCCAATGTGTTAGCCGTGAGTGCCGGCTAATTCTGTCTGACTGTTTAATCCACAAAAAGGATCAACTCAAAAGTGTCGTGACACTGTGAGCGGGCCGGTGCCCAAGTTGCCTTTCTGGCCGGGGGCTGGACTTTGGCCCTAAGCAGTCCCCTCCTAAGACACACCCCCAGAACGACTGGCAAACTCTGAGCATCCCTCTGTGAAATCAGCAGTGGGATAAGCCGCACTGTGTAAAGTTGGGACACGTGGGACAACTTTAAGCCCTTTATTGTGGGAATGACACCTTTAATCCCCTTGTTGGCCACCTTTTGCTCCTGAAGGTCAACTTCTACCATGTGCCTTTCCCGCATGGGGCTGCCAGGGAATCGTAGAGGGGTCTGCACCGTTTCCTCTCTTTCACCATGCTCTCTTGACAAGGTGTTACTTCCTTGTGTTACCACCGTGTTGCAGCGCACCTTGCTCGGGGCAACACGGGCTGGTCAAAATGTGGAAACGCTTCACGAATTTGCGTGTCATCCTTTCGCAGGGGCCATGCTAATCTTCTCTGTATCGATTCCAATTTATTAGATGTGCTGCCTTAGCAAGCACATTGACTCACAGGCGCCGCCGACCATTTGAACCCCTTGTTGTCGCAACCGCACCTTCACAGCGGTGAGGGCCGGAGGGCCGCAATCCCTATGAACCATCACAAGAGCGAGGGGTGAGGTCTGTCCCTGGCAGACGTCAATGTGTTTGCCGGCCAATGTGTTAGCCGTGAGTGCCGGCTAATTCTGTCTGACTGTTTAATCCACAAAAAGGATCAACTCAAAAGTGTCGTGACACTGTGAGCGGGCCGGTGCCCAAGTTGCCTTTCTGGCCGGGGGCTGGACTTTGGCCCTAAGCAGTCCCCTCCTAAGACACACCCCCAGAACGACTGGCAAACTCTGAGCATCCCTCTGTGAAATCAGCAGTGGGATAAGCCGCACTGTGTAAAGTTGGGACACGTGGGACAACTTTAAGCCCTTTATTGTGGGAATGACACCTTTAATCCCCTTGTTGGCCACCTTTTGCTCCTGAAGGTCAACTTCTACCATGTGCCTTTCCCGCATGGGGCTGCCAGGGAATCGTAGAGGGGTCTGCACCGTTTCCTCTCTTTCACCATGCTCTCTTGACAAGGTGTTACTTCCTTGTGTTACCACCGTGTTGCAGCGCACCTTGCTCGGGGCAACACGGGCTGGTCAAAATGTGGAAACGCTTCACGAATTTGCGTGTCATCCTTTCGCAGGGGCCATGCTAATCTTCTCTGTATCGATTCCAATTTATTAGATGTGCTGCCTTAGCAAGCACATTGACTCACAGGCGCCGCCGACCATTTGAACCCCTTGTTGTCGCAACCGCACCTTCACAGCGGTGAGGGCCGGAGGGCCGCAATCCCTATGAACCATCACAAGAGCGAGGGGTGAGGTCTGTCCCTGGCAGACGTCAATGTGTTTGCCGGCCAATGTGTTAGCCGTGAGTGCCGGCTAATTCTGTCTGACTGTTTAATCCACAAAAAGGATCAACTCAAAAGTGTCGTGACACTGTGAGCGGGCCGGTGCCCAAGTTGCCTTTCTGGCCGGGGGCTGGACTTTGGCCCTAAGCAGTCCCCTCCTAAGACACACCCCCAGAACGACTGGCAAACTCTGAGCATCCCTCTGTGAAATCAGCAGTGGGATAAGCCGCACTGTGTAAAGTTGGGACACGTGGGACAACTTTAAGCCCTTTATTGTGGGAATGACACCTTTAATCCCCTTGTTGGCCACCTTTTGCTCCTGAAGGTCAACTTCTACCATGTGCCTTTCCCGCATGGGGCTGCCAGGGAATCGTAGAGGGGTCTGCACCGTTTCCTCTCTTTCACCATGCTCTCTTGACAAGGTGTTACTTCCTTGTGTTACCACCGTGTTGCAGCGCACCTTGCTCGGGGCAACACGGGCTGGTCAAAATGTGGAAACGCTTCACGAATTTGCGTGTCATCCTTTCGCAGGGGCCATGCTAATCTTCTCTGTATCGATTCCAATTTATTAGATGTGCTGCCTTAGCAAGCACATTGACTCACAGGCGCCGCCGACCATTTGAACCCCTTGTTGTCGCAACCGCACCTTCACAGCGGTGAGGGCCGGAGGGCCGCAATCCCTATGAACCATCACAAGAGCGAGGGGTGAGGTCTGTCCCTGGCAGACGTCAATGTGTTTGCCGGCCAATGTGTTAGCCGTGAGTGCCGGCTAATTCTGTCTGACTGTTTAATCCACAAAAAGGATCAACTCAAAAGTGTCGTGACACTGTGAGCGGGCCGGTGCCCAAGTTGCCTTTCTGGCCGGGGGCTGGACTTTGGCCCTAAGCAGTCCCCTCCTAAGACACACCCCCAGAACGACTGGCAAACTCTGAGCATCCCTCTGTGAAATCAGCAGTGGGATAAGCCGCACTGTGTAAAGTTGGGACACGTGGGACAACTTTAAGCCCTTTATTGTGGGAATGACACCTTTAATCCCCTTGTTGGCCACCTTTTGCTCCTGAAGGTCAACTTCTACCATGTGCCTTTCCCGCATGGGGCTGCCAGGGAATCGTAGAGGGGTCTGCACCGTTTCCTCTCTTTCACCATGCTCTCTTGACAAGGTGTTACTTCCTTGTGTTACCACCGTGTTGCAGCGCACCTTGCTCGGGGCAACACGGGCTGGTCAAAATGTGGAAACGCTTCACGAATTTGCGTGTCATCCTTTCGCAGGGGCCATGCTAATCTTCTCTGTATCGATTCCAATTTATTAGATGTGCTGCCTTAGCAAGCACATTGACTCACAGGCGCCGCCGACCATTTGAACCCCTTGTTGTCGCAACCGCACCTTCACAGCGGTGAGGGCCGGAGGGCCGCAATCCCTATGAACCATCACAAGAGCGAGGGGTGAGGTCTGTCCCTGGCAGACGTCAATGTGTTTGCCGGCCAATGTGTTAGCCGTGAGTGCCGGCTAATTCTGTCTGACTGTTTAATCCACAAAAAGGATCAACTCAAAAGTGTCGTGACACTGTGAGCGGGCCGGTGCCCAAGTTGCCTTTCTGGCCGGGGGCTGGACTTTGGCCCTAAGCAGTCCCCTCCTAAGACACACCCCCAGAACGACTGGCAAACTCTGAGCATCCCTCTGTGAAATCAGCAGTGGGATAAGCCGCACTGTGTAAAGTTGGGACACGTGGGACAACTTTAAGCCCTTTATTGTGGGAATGACACCTTTAATCCCCTTGTTGGCCACCTTTTGCTCCTGAAGGTCAACTTCTACCATGTGCCTTTCCCGCATGGGGCTGCCAGGGAATCGTAGAGGGGTCTGCACCGTTTCCTCTCTTTCACCATGCTCTCTTGACAAGGTGTTACTTCCTTGTGTTACCACCGTGTTGCAGCGCACCTTGCTCGGGGCAACACGGGCTGGTCAAAATGTGGAAACGCTTCACGAATTTGCGTGTCATCCTTTCGCAGGGGCCATGCTAATCTTCTCTGTATCGATTCCAATTTATTAGATGTGCTGCCTTAGCAAGCACATTGACTCACAGGCGCCGCCGACCATTTGAACCCCTTGTTGTCGCAACCGCACCTTCACAGCGGTGAGGGCCGGAGGGCCGCAATCCCTATGAACCATCACAAGAGCGAGGGGTGAGGTCTGTCCCTGGCAGACGTCAATGTGTTTGCCGGCCAATGTGTTAGCCGTGAGTGCCGGCTAATTCTGTCTGACTGTTTAATCCACAAAAAGGATCAACTCAAAAGTGTCGTGACACTGTGAGCGGGCCGGTGCCCAAGTTGCCTTTCTGGCCGGGGGCTGGACTTTGGCCCTAAGCAGTCCCCTCCTAAGACACACCCCCAGAACGACTGGCAAACTCTGAGCATCCCTCTGTGAAATCAGCAGTGGGATAAGCCGCACTGTGTAAAGTTGGGACACGTGGGACAACTTTAAGCCCTTTATTGTGGGAATGACACCTTTAATCCCCTTGTTGGCCACCTTTTGCTCCTGAAGGTCAACTTCTACCATGTGCCTTTCCCGCATGGGGCTGCCAGGGAATCGTAGAGGGGTCTGCACCGTTTCCTCTCTTTCACCATGCTCTCTTGACAAGGTGTTACTTCCTTGTGTTACCACCGTGTTGCAGCGCACCTTGCTCGGGGCAACACGGGCTGGTCAAAATGTGGAAACGCTTCACGAATTTGCGTGTCATCCTTTCGCAGGGGCCATGCTAATCTTCTCTGTATCGATTCCAATTTATTAGATGTGCTGCCTTAGCAAGCACATTGACTCACAGGCGCCGCCGACCATTTGAACCCCTTGTTGTCGCAACCGCACCTTCACAGCGGTGAGGGCCGGAGGGCCGCAATCCCTATGAACCATCACAAGAGCGAGGGGTGAGGTCTGTCCCTGGCAGACGTCAATGTGTTTGCCGGCCAATGTGTTAGCCGTGAGTGCCGGCTAATTCTGTCTGACTGTTTAATCCACAAAAAGGATCAACTCAAAAGTGTCGTGACACTGTGAGCGGGCCGGTGCCCAAGTTGCCTTTCTGGCCGGGGGCTGGACTTTGGCCCTAAGCAGTCCCCTCCTAAGACACACCCCCAGAACGACTGGCAAACTCTGAGCATCCCTCTGTGAAATCAGCAGTGGGATAAGCCGCACTGTGTAAAGTTGGGACACGTGGGACAACTTTAAGCCCTTTATTGTGGGAATGACACCTTTAATCCCCTTGTTGGCCACCTTTTGCTCCTGAAGGTCAACTTCTACCATGTGCCTTTCCCGCATGGGGCTGCCAGGGAATCGTAGAGGGGTCTGCACCGTTTCCTCTCTTTCACCATGCTCTCTTGACAAGGTGTTAGTTCCTTGTGTTACCACCGTGTTGCAGCGCACCTTGCTCGGGGCAACACGGGCTGGTCAAAATGTGGAAACGCTTCACGAATTTGCGTGTCATCCTTTCGCAGGGGCCATGCTAATCTTCTCTGTATCGATTCCAATTTATTAGATGTGCTGCCTTAGCAAGCACATTGACTCACAGGCGCCGCCGACCATTTGAACCCCTTGTTGTCGCAACCGCACCTTCACAGCGGTGAGGGCCGGAGGGCCGCAATCCCTATGAACCATCACAAGAGCGAGGGGTGAGGTCTGTCCCTGGCAGACGTCAATGTGTTTGCCGGCCAATGTGTTAGCCGTGAGTGCCGGCTAATTCTGTCTGACTGTTTAATCCACAAAAAGGATCAACTCAAAAGTGTCGTGACACTGTGAGCGGGCCGGTGCCCAAGTTGCCTTTCTGGCCGGGGGCTGGACTTTGGCCCTAAGCAGTCCCCTCCTAAGACACACCCCCAGAACGACTGGCAAACTCTGAGCATCCCTCTGTGAAATCAGCAGTGGGATAAGCCGCACTGTGTAAAGTTGGGACACGTGGGACAACTTTAAGCCCTTTATTGTGGGAATGACACCTTTAATCCCCTTGTTGGCCACCTTTTGCTCCTGAAGGTCAACTTCTACCATGTGCCTTTCCCGCATGGGGCTGCCAGGGAATCGTAGAGGGGTCTGCACCGTTTCCTCTCTTTCACCATGCTCTCTTGACAAGGTGTTAGTTCCTTGTGTTACCACCGTGTTGCAGCGCACCTTGCTCGGGGCAACACGGGCTGGTCAAAATGTGGAAACGCTTCACGAATTTGCGTGTCATCCTTTCGCAGGGGCCATGCTAATCTTCTCTGTATCGATTCCAATTTATTAGATGTGCTGCCTTAGCAAGCACATTGACTCACAGGCGCCGCCGACCATTTGAACCCCTTGTTGTCGCAACCGCACCTTCACAGCGGTGAGGGCCGGAGGGCCGCAATCCCTATGAACCATCACAAGAGCGAGGGGTGAGGTCTGTCCCTGGCAGACGTCAATGTGTTTGCCGGCCAATGTGTTAGCCGTGAGTGCCGGCTAATTCTGTCTGACTGTTTAATCCACAAAAAGGATCAACTCAAAAGTGTCGTGACACTGTGAGCGGGCCGGTGCCCAAGTTGCCTTTCTGGCCGGGGGCTGGACTTTGGCCCTAAGCAGTCCCCTCCTAAGACACACCCCCAGAACGACTGGCAAACTCTGAGCATCCCTCTGTGAAATCAGCAGTGGGATAAGCCGCACTGTGTAAAGTTGGGACACGTGGGACAACTTTAAGCCCTTTATTGTGGGAATGACACCTTTAATCCCCTTGTTGGCCACCTTTTGCTCCTGAAGGTCAACTTCTACCATGTGCCTTTCCCGCATGGGGCTGCCAGGGAATCGTAGAGGGGTCTGCACCGTTTCCTCTCTTTCACCATGCTCTCTTGACAAGGTGTTACTTCCTTGTGTTACCACCGTGTTGCAGCGCACCTTGCTCGGGGCAACACGGGCTGGTCAAAATGTGGAAACGCTTCACGAATTTGCGTGTCATCCTTTCGCAGGGGCCATGCTAATCTTCTCTGTATCGATTCCAATTTATTAGATGTGCTGCCTTAGCAAGCACATTGACTCACAGGCGCCGCCGACCATTTGAACCCCTTGTTGTCGCAACCGCACCTTCACAGCGGTGAGGGCCGGAGGGCCGCAATCCCTATGAACCATCACAAGAGCGAGGGGTGAGGTCTGTCCCTGGCAGACGTCAATGTGTTTGCCGGCCAATGTGTTAGCCGTGAGTGCCGGCTAATTCTGTCTGACTGTTTAATCCACAAAAAGGATCAACTCAAAAGTGTCGTGACACTGTGAGCGGGCCGGTGCCCAAGTTGCCTTTCTGGCCGGGGGCTGGACTTTGGCCCTAAGCAGTCCCCTCCTAAGACACACCCCCAGAACGACTGGCAAACTCTGAGCATCCCTCTGTGAAATCAGCAGTGGGATAAGCCGCACTGTGTAAAGTTGGGACACGTGGGACAACTTTAAGCCCTTTATTGTGGGAATGACACCTTTAATCCCCTTGTTGGCCACCTTTTGCTCCTGAAGGTCAACTTCTACCATGTGCCTTTCCCGCATGGGGCTGCCAGGGAATCGTAGAGGGGTCTGCACCGTTTCCTCTCTTTCACCATGCTCTCTTGACAAGGTGTTACTTCCTTGTGTTACCACCGTGTTGCAGCGCACCTTGCTCGGGGCAACACGGGCTGGTCAAAATGTGGAAACGCTTCACGAATTTGCGTGTCATCCTTTCGCAGGGGCCATGCTAATCTTCTCTGTATCGATTCCAATTTATTAGATGTGCTGCCTTAGCAAGCACATTGACTCACAGGCGCCGCCGACCATTTGAACCCCTTGTTGTCGCAACCGCACCTTCACAGCGGTGAGGGCCGGAGGGCCGCAATCCCTATGAACCATCACAAGAGCGAGGGGTGAGGTCTGTCCCTGGCAGACGTCAATGTGTTTGCCGGCCAATGTGTTAGCCGTGAGTGCCGGCTAATTCTGTCTGACTGTTTAATCCACAAAAAGGATCAACTCAAAAGTGTCGTGACACTGTGAGCGGGCCGGTGCCCAAGTTGCCTTTCTGGCCGGGGGCTGGACTTTGGCCCTAAGCAGTCCCCTCCTAAGACACACCCCCAGAACGACTGGCAAACTCTGAGCATCCCTCTGTGAAATCAGCAGTGGGATAAGCCGCACTGTGTAAAGTTGGGACACGTGGGACAACTTTAAGCCCTTTATTGTGGGAATGACACCTTTAATCCCCTTGTTGGCCACCTTTTGCTCCTGAAGGTCAACTTCTACCATGTGCCTTTCCCGCATGGGGCTGCCAGGGAATCGTAGAGGGGTCTGCACCGTTTCCTCTCTTTCACCATGCTCTCTTGACAAGGTGTTACTTCCTTGTGTTACCACCGTGTTGCAGCGCACCTTGCTCGGGGCAACACGGGCTGGTCAAAATGTGGAAACGCTTCACGAATTTGCGTGTCATCCTTTCGCAGGGGCCATGCTAATCTTCTCTGTATCGATTCCAATTTATTAGATGTGCTGCCTTAGCAAGCACATTGACTCACAGGCGCCGCCGACCATTTGAACCCCTTGTTGTCGCAACCGCACCTTCACAGCGGTGAGGGCCGGAGGGCCGCAATCCCTATGAACCATCACAAGAGCGAGGGGTGAGGTCTGTCCCTGGCAGACGTCAATGTGTTTGCCGGCCAATGTGTTAGCCGTGAGTGCCGGCTAATTCTGTCTGACTGTTTAATCCACAAAAAGGATCAACTCAAAAGTGTCGTGACACTGTGAGCGGGCCGGTGCCCAAGTTGCCTTTCTGGCCGGGGGCTGGACTTTGGCCCTAAGCAGTCCCCTCCTAAGACACACCCCCAGAACGACTGGCAAACTCTGAGCATCCCTCTGTGAAATCAGCAGTGGGATAAGCCGCACTGTGTAAAGTTGGGACACGTGGGACAACTTTAAGCCCTTTATTGTGGGAATGACACCTTTAATCCCCTTGTTGGCCACCTTTTGCTCCTGAAGGTCAACTTCTACCATGTGCCTTTCCCGCATGGGGCTGCCAGGGAATCGTAGAGGGGTCTGCACCGTTTCCTCTCTTTCACCATGCTCTCTTGACAAGGTGTTACTTCCTTGTGTTACCACCGTGTTGCAGCGCACCTTGCTCGGGGCAACACGGGCTGGTCAAAATGTGGAAACGCTTCACGAATTTGCGTGTCATCCTTTCGCAGGGGCCATGCTAATCTTCTCTGTATCGATTCCAATTTATTAGATGTGCTGCCTTAGCAAGCACATTGACTCACAGGCGCCGCCGACCATTTGAACCCCTTGTTGTCGCAACCGCACCTTCACAGCGGTGAGGGCCGGAGGGCCGCAATCCCTATGAACCATCACAAGAGCGAGGGGTGAGGTCTGTCCCTGGCAGACGTCAATGTGTTTGCCGGCCAATGTGTTAGCCGTGAGTGCCGGCTAATTCTGTCTGACTGTTTAATCCACAAAAAGGATCAACTCAAAAGTGTCGTGACACTGTGAGCGGGCCGGTGCCCAAGTTGCCTTTCTGGCCGGGGGCTGGACTTTGGCCCTAAGCAGTCCCCTCCTAAGACACACCCCCAGAACGACTGGCAAACTCTGAGCATCCCTCTGTGAAATCAGCAGTGGGATAAGCCGCACTGTGTAAAGTTGGGACACGTGGGACAACTTTAAGCCCTTTATTGTGGGAATGACACCTTTAATCCCCTTGTTGGCCACCTTTTGCTCCTGAAGGTCAACTTCTACCATGTGCCTTTCCCGCATGGGGCTGCCAGGGAATCGTAGAGGGGTCTGCACCGTTTCCTCTCTTTCACCATGCTCTCTTGACAAGGTGTTACTTCCTTGTGTTACCACCGTGTTGCAGCGCACCTTGCTCGGGGCAACACGGGCTGGTCAAAATGTGGAAACGCTTCACGAATTTGCGTGTCATCCTTTCGCAGGGGCCATGCTAATCTTCTCTGTATCGATTCCAATTTATTAGATGTGCTGCCTTAGCAAGCACATTGACTCACAGGCGCCGCCGACCATTTGAACCCCTTGTTGTCGCAACCGCACCTTCACAGCGGTGAGGGCCGGAGGGCCGCAATCCCTATGAACCATCACAAGAGCGAGGGGTGAGGTCTGTCCCTGGCAGACGTCAATGTGTTTGCCGGCCAATGTGTTAGCCGTGAGTGCCGGCTAATTCTGTCTGACTGTTTAATCCACAAAAAGGATCAACTCAAAAGTGTCGTGACACTGTGAGCGGGCCGGTGCCCAAGTTGCCTTTCTGGCCGGGGGCTGGACTTTGGCCCTAAGCAGTCCCCTCCTAAGACACACCCCCAGAACGACTGGCAAACTCTGAGCATCCCTCTGTGAAATCAGCAGTGGGATAAGCCGCACTGTGTAAAGTTGGGACACGTGGGACAACTTTAAGCCCTTTATTGTGGGAATGACACCTTTAATCCCCTTGTTGGCCACCTTTTGCTCCTGAAGGTCAACTTCTACCATGTGCCTTTCCCGCATGGGGCTGCCAGGGAATCGTAGAGGGGTCTGCACCGTTTCCTCTCTTTCACCATGCTCTCATGACAAGGTGTTACTTCCTTGTGTTACCACCGTGTTGCAGCGCACCTTGCTCGGGGCAACACGGGCTGGTCAAAATGTGGAAACGCTTCACGAATTTGCGTGTCATCCTTTCGCAGGGGCCATGCTAATCTTCTCTGTATCGATTCCAATTTATTAGATGTGCTGCCTTAGCAAGCACATTGACTCACAGGCGCCGCCGACCATTTGAACCCCTTGTTGTCGCAACCGCACCTTCACAGCGGTGAGGGCCGGAGGGCCGCAATCCCTATGAACCATCACAAGAGCGAGGGGTGAGGTCTGTCCCTGGCAGACGTCAATGTGTTTGCCGGCCAATGTGTTAGCCGTGAGTGCCGGCTAATTCTGTCTGACTGTTTAATCCACAAAAAGGATCAACTCAAAAGTGTCGTGACACTGTGAGCGGGCCGGTGCCCAAGTTGCCTTTCTGGCCGGGGGCTGGACTTTGGCCCTAAGCAGTCCCCTCCTAAGACACACCCCCAGAACGACTGGCAAACTCTGAGCATCCCTCTGTGAAATCAGCAGTGGGATAAGCCGCACTGTGTAAAGTTGGGACACGTGGGACAACTTTAAGCCCTTTATTGTGGGAATGACACCTTTAATCCCCTTGTTGGCCACCTTTTGCTCCTGAAGGTCAACTTCTACCATGTGCCTTTCCCGCATGGGGCTGCCAGGGAATCGTAGAGGGGTCTGCACCGTTTCCTCTCTTTCACCATGCTCTCTTGACAAGGTGTTACTTCCTTGTGTTACCACCGTGTTGCAGCGCACCTTGCTCGGGGCAACACGGGCTGGTCAAAATGTGGAAACGCTTCACGAATTTGCGTGTCATCCTTTCGCAGGGGCCATGCTAATCTTCTCTGTATCGATTCCAATTTATTAGATGTGCTGCCTTAGCAAGCACATTGACTCACAGGCGCCGCCGACCATTTGAACCCCTTGTTGTCGCAACCGCACCTTCACAGCGGTGAGGGCCGGAGGGCCGCAATCCCTATGAACCATCACAAGAGCGAGGGGTGAGGTCTGTCCCTGGCAGACGTCAATGTGTTTGCCGGCCAATGTGTTAGCCGTGAGTGCCGGCTAATTCTGTCTGACTGTTTAATCCACAAAAAGGATCAACTCAAAAGTGTCGTGACACTGTGAGCGGGCCGGTGCCCAAGTTGCCTTTCTGGCCGGGGGCTGGACTTTGGCCCTAAGCAGTCCCCTCCTAAGACACACCCCCAGAACGACTGGCAAACTCTGAGCATCCCTCTGTGAAATCAGCAGTGGGATAAGCCGCACTGTGTAAAGTTGGGACACGTGGGACAACTTTAAGCCCTTTATTGTGGGAATGACACCTTTAATCCCCTTGTTGGCCACCTTTTGCTCCTGAAGGTCAACTTCTACCATGTGCCTTTCCCGCATGGGGCTGCCAGGGAATCGTAGAGGGGTCTGCACCGTTTCCTCTCTTTCACCATGCTCTCTTGACAAGGTGTTACTTCCTTGTGTTACCACCGTGTTGCAGCGCACCTTGCTCGGGGCAACACGGGCTGGTCAAAATGTGGAAACGCTTCACGAATTTGCGTGTCATCCTTTCGCAGGGGCCATGCTAATCTTCTCTGTATCGATTCCAATTTATTAGATGTGCTGCCTTAGCAAGCACATTGACTCACAGGCGCCGCCGACCATTTGAACCCCTTGTTGTCGCAACCGCACCTTCACAGCGGTGAGGGCCGGAGGGCCGCAATCCCTATGAACCATCACAAGAGCGAGGGGTGAGGTCTGTCCCTGGCAGACGTCAATGTGTTTGCCGGCCAATGTGTTAGCCGTGAGTGCCGGCTAATTCTGTCTGACTGTTTAATCCACAAAAAGGATCAACTCAAAAGTGTCGTGACACTGTGAGCGGGCCGGTGCCCAAGTTGCCTTTCTGGCCGGGGGCTGGACTTTGGCCCTAAGCAGTCCCCTCCTAAGACACACCCCCAGAACGACTGGCAAACTCTGAGCATCCCTCTGTGAAATCAGCAGTGGGATAAGCCGCACTGTGTAAAGTTGGGACAACTTTAAGCCCTTTATTGTGGGAATGACACCTTTAATCCCCTTGTTGGCCACCTTTTGCTCCTGAAGGTCAACTTCTACCATGTGCCTTTCCCGCATGGGGCTGCCAGGGAATCGTAGAGGGGTCTGCACCGTTTCCTCTCTTTCACCATGCTCTCTTGACAAGGTGTTACTTCCTTGTGTTACCACCGTGTTGCAGCGCACCTTGCTCGGGGCAACACGGGCTGGTCAAAATGTGGAAACGCTTCACGAATTTGCGTGTCATCCTTTCGCAGGGGCCATGCTAATCTTCTCTGTATCGATTCCAATTTATTAGATGTGCTGCCTTAGCAAGCACATTGACTCACAGGCGCCGCCGACCATTTGAACCCCTTGTTGTCGCAACCGCACCTTCACAGCGGTGAGGGCCGGAGGGCCGCAATCCCTATGAACCATCACAAGAGCGAGGGGTGAGGTCTGTCCCTGGCAGACGTCAATGTGTTTGCCGGCCAATGTGTTAGCCGTGAGTGCCGGCTAATTCTGTCTGACTGTTTAATCCACAAAAAGGATCAACTCAAAAGTGTCGTGACACTGTGAGCGGGCCGGTGCCCAAGTTGCCTTTCTGGCCGGGGGCTGGACTTTGGCCCTAAGCAGTCCCCTCCTAAGACACACCCCCAGAACGACTGGCAAACTCTGAGCATCCCTCTGTGAAATCAGCAGTGGGATAAGCCGCACTGTGTAAAGTTGGGACACGTGGGACAACTTTAAGCCCTTTATTGTGGGAATGACACCTTTAATCCCCTTGTTGGCCACCTTTTGCTCCTGAAGGTCAACTTCTACCATGTGCCTTTCCCGCATGGGGCTGCCAGGGAATCGTAGAGGGGTCTGCACCGTTTCCTCTCTTTCACCATGCTCTCTTGACAAGGTGTTACTTCCTTGTGTTACCACCGTGTTGCAGCGCACCTTGCTCGGGGCAACACGGGCTGGTCAAAATGTGGAAACGCTTCACGAATTTGCGTGTCATCCTTTCGCAGGGGCCATGCTAATCTTCTCTGTATCGATTCCAATTTATTAGATGTGCTGCCTTAGCAAGCACATTGACTCACAGGCGCCGCCGACCATTTGAACCCCTTGTTGTCGCAACCGCACCTTCACAGCGGTGAGGGCCGGAGGGCCGCAATCCCTATGAACCATCACAAGAGCGAGGGGTGAGGTCTGTCCCTGGCAGACGTCAATGTGTTTGCCGGCCAATGTGTTAGCCGTGAGTGCCGGCTAATTCTGTCTGACTGTTTAATCCACAAAAAGGATCAACTCAAAAGTGTCGTGACACTGTGAGCGGGCCGGTGCCCAAGTTGCCTTTCTGGCCGGGGGCTGGACTTTGGCCCTAAGCAGTCCCCTCCTAAGACACACCCCCAGAACGACTGGCAAACTCTGAGCATCCCTCTGTGAAATCAGCAGTGGGATAAGCCGCACTGTGTAAAGTTGGGACACGTGGGACAACTTTAAGCCCTTTATTGTGGGAATGACACCTTTAATCCCCTTGTTGGCCACCTTTTGCTCCTGAAGGTCAACTTCTACCATGTGCCTTTCCCGCATGGGGCTGCCAGGGAATCGTAGAGGGGTCTGCACCGTTTCCTCTCTTTCACCATGCTCTCTTGACAAGGTGTTACTTCCTTGTGTTACCACCGTGTTGCAGCGCACCTTGCTCGGGGCAACACGGGCTGGTCAAAATGTGGAAACGCTTCACGAATTTGCGTGTCATCCTTTCGCAGGGGCCATGCTAATCTTCTCTGTATCGATTCCAATTTATTAGATGTGCTGCCTTAGCAAGCACATTGACTCACAGGCGCCGCCGACCATTTGAACCCCTTGTTGTCGCAACCGCACCTTCACAGCGGTGAGGGCCGGAGGGCCGCAATCCCTATGAACCATCACAAGAGCGAGGGGTGAGGTCTGTCCCTGGCAGACGTCAATGTGTTTGCCGGCCAATGTGTTAGCCGTGAGTGCCGGCTAATTCTGTCTGACTGTTTAATCCACAAAAAGGATCAACTCAAAAGTGTCGTGACACTGTGAGCGGGCCGGTGCCCAAGTTGCCTTTCTGGCCGGGGGCTGGACTTTGGCCCTAAGCAGTCCCCTCCTAAGACACACCCCCAGAACGACTGGCAAACTCTGAGCATCCCTCTGTGAAATCAGCAGTGGGATAAGCCGCACTGTGTAAAGTTGGGACACGTGGGACAACTTTAAGCCCTTTATTGTGGGAATGACACCTTTAATCCCCTTGTTGGCCACCTTTTGCTCCTGAAGGTCAACTTCTACCATGTGCCTTTCCCGCATGGGGCTGCCAGGGAATCGTAGAGGGGTCTGCACCGTTTCCTCTCTTTCACCATGCTCTCTTGACAAGGTGTTACTTCCTTGTGTTACCACCGTGTTGCAGCGCACCTTGCTCGGGGCAACACGGGCTGGTCAAAATGTGGAAACGCTTCACGAATTTGCGTGTCATCCTTTCGCAGGGGCCATGCTAATCTTCTCTGTATCGATTCCAATTTATTAGATGTGCTGCCTTAGCAAGCACATTGACTCACAGGCGCCGCCGACCATTTGAACCCCTTGTTGTCGCAACCGCACCTTCACAGCGGTGAGGGCCGGAGGGCCGCAATCCCTATGAACCATCACAAGAGCGAGGGGTGAGGTCTGTCCCTGGCAGACGTCAATGTGTTTGCCGGCCAATGTGTTAGCCGTGAGTGCCGGCTAATTCTGTCTGACTGTTTAATCCACAAAAAGGATCAACTCAAAAGTGTCGTGACACTGTGAGCGGGCCGGTGCCCAAGTTGCCTTTCTGGCCGGGGGCTGGACTTTGGCCCTAAGCAGTCCCCTCCTAAGACACACCCCCAGAACGACTGGCAAACTCTGAGCATCCCTCTGTGAAATCAGCAGTGGGATAAGCCGCACTGTGTAAAGTTGGGACACGTGGGACAACTTTAAGCCCTTTATTGTGGGAATGACACCTTTAATCCCCTTGTTGGCCACCTTTTGCTCCTGAAGGTCAACTTCTACCATGTGCCTTTCCCGCATGGGGCTGCCAGGGAATCGTAGAGGGGTCTGCACCGTTTCCTCTCTTTCACCATGCTCTCTTGACAAGGTGTTACTTCCTTGTGTTACCACCGTGTTGCAGCGCACCTTGCTCGGGGCAACACGGGCTGGTCAAAATGTGGAAACGCTTCACGAATTTGCGTGTCATCCTTTCGCAGGGGCCATGCTAATCTTCTCTGTATCGATTCCAATTTATTAGATGTGCTGCCTTAGCAAGCACATTGACTCACAGGCGCCGCCGACCATTTGAACCCCTTGTTGTCGCAACCGCACCTTCACAGCGGTGAGGGCCGGAGGGCCGCAATCCCTATGAACCATCACAAGAGCGAGGGGTGAGGTCTGTCCCTGGCAGACGTCAATGTGTTTGCCGGCCAATGTGTTAGCCGTGAGTGCCGGCTAATTCTGTCTGACTGTTTAATCCACAAAAAGGATCAACTCAAAAGTGTCGTGACACTGTGAGCGGGCCGGTGCCCAAGTTGCCTTTCTGGCCGGGGGCTGGACTTTGGCCCTAAGCAGTCCCCTCCTAAGACACACCCCCAGAACGACTGGCAAACTCTGAGCATCCCTCTGTGAAATCAGCAGTGGGATAAGCCGCACTGTGTAAAGTTGGGACACGTGGGACAACTTTAAGCCCTTTATTGTGGGAATGACACCTTTAATCCCCTTGTTGGCCACCTTTTGCTCCTGAAGGTCAACTTCTACCATGTGCCTTTCCCGCATGGGGCTGCCAGGGAATCGTAGAGGGGTCTGCACCGTTTCCTCTCTTTCACCATGCTCTCTTGACAAGGTGTTACTTCCTTGTGTTACCACCGTGTTGCAGCGCACCTTGCTCGGGGCAACACGGGCTGGTCAAAATGTGGAAACGCTTCACGAATTTGCGTGTCATCCTTTCGCAGGGGCCATGCTAATCTTCTCTGTATCGATTCCAATTTATTAGATGTGCTGCCTTAGCAAGCACATTGACTCACAGGCGCCGCCGACCATTTGAACCCCTTGTTGTCGCAACCGCACCTTCACAGCGGTGAGGGCCGGAGGGCCGCAATCCCTATGAACCGCCCCTAGGGCTCGCCCGGACACTTGCAATACATTTGCATTGGAGCTAAGGACAAAAAAGGTCCTTTTTCAAAGGAATATTATGGACAGAAGGAGCGCCGCTAAAAATAAGCAGGTCCTATATTCGCAATATATATTTGCTCTAGTTTAACGCGGGAATTTTGTGTTCGGTTCGGACTTACGCTCGCCGAGTTATGATTTTCCAAAGTTTGGGAACAGTGTGCCCGAATGGCCTTTTATCGTCTTTGTCCACTAGGGGGACATTGACTCGGACGTGCGGGAACAAAACTGCCATTCCGGTCGGGCCATTTGGGCCAAAAAGGGCCACTTCAAAACCGTGGCCCTCGAATGGCCTTTGTGTTCCCGGACGGCCGGGAACATTTGGGCCATTTGGGCCATCACTACGGGAACTTTTGGGCCATTTGGGCCATCACTACGGGAACTTTTGGGCCATTGAAGGGCCACCTCGGGGGGATTCTGGATTGATATTTTAAACTGCCATATCTTCTCAACCGTTTGATATCCCGCTTTGAAACGTAGATATCTTGGACCAACGCGTAATTGTATGGAATCAATGTTTTGGGACAAATGTTGCCATTTGGGCCACATGAGATTCCAATGTAGTGGGAACACAAAAAAGTGTCATTCCGACTACATTTGTATGGGTTGACCATGTAGGCCAATTGTCCTAAGGGTTAGGTTACTAAATGTAACCCTTAACACAAAAAACTCCAAAGTATTTAGAAGTTTTTTTTGCGCCCCTGGTACTCTAAATGACTACCAGAACGATGGGGGGAGTCAGGCAACTGCTCTGGACCGCGCCAGGGCCTCGAAATCGGCCTGAACTCTAAAAACACAAAAAAACACAAAAAACACAAAAAACACAAAAAACACAAAAAACACAAAAACACAAAAAACACAAAAAACACAAAAAACACAAAAAACACAAAAAACACAAAAAACACAAAAACACAAAAAACACAAAAAACACAAAAAACACAAACACAAAAACACAAAAAACACAAAAAACACAAAAAACACAAAAAACACAAAAAACACAAAAAACACAAAAAAACACAAAAAAAACTTCAAAGTATTTCGAAGTTTTTTTTGCGCCCCTGGTACTCTAAATGACTACCAGAACGATGGGGGGAGTCAGGCAACTGCTCTGGACCGCGCCAGGGCCTCGAAATCGGCCTGAACTCTAAAAACACAAAAAAACACAAAAAACACAAAAAAAACTTCAAAGTATTTCGAAGTTTTTTTTGCGCCCCTGGTACTCTAAATGACTACCAGAACGATGGGGGGAGTCAGGCAACTGCTCTGGACCGCGCCAGGGCCTCGAAATCGGCCTGAACTCTAAAAACACAAAAAAACACAAAAAACACAAAAAACACAAAAAACACAAAAAACACAAAAACACAAAAAACACAAAAAACACAAAAAACACAAAAAACACAAAAAACACAAAAAACACAAAAACACAAAAAACACAAAAAACACAAAAAACACA
>JAVDOI010000001.1:42094041-42113333 GCA_032191485.1 Leptoclinus maculatus | reverse complement strand
GAGGAATGTTAACACTATGTTGTGTTTTTGTCATGTTAGAGAGTGGATACTGATGTTTTTGGGACCACTCCTATGATCAGTCAGCCCTCAGACCCTTCATCACATCCAGCGCTCCACCCAGAAATGACTTCCTTTAAAGAAAGGAAGTTCCCACACCCCACCTACATTATGACAGGGCATAAAAGCAGGGGCTTGATATCATTAAGAATAGTTTCCAAATTAAGTGTTTAAGCTGTATCTTTAGGTTAAATGTTGTGTTTTCTTACATCTTTTTTCTTTACATTTAACCGTGTCTTATAGGCAGGTTATTTGAGACTATATTTATCCAAACTACAATTCAGTAGGTCAAATAAATGATAATAAATAAATGGAAGGGCGTTTATACTCCATGTTTTCATTCGGTATTCTTCTGTAGGAGTTTTTAAAAAATGGGTCAGGGTCACCCTCCACTGTACTTCTAGCGCTGACAAAAATTCATTTGTGCAGTTTACACCTTAAAAAATCCTTGCCATTTTTTCAGAAGATTTGGCTGCTTTCCCTAAAAAAAAAAAAACACCCCTTTGAGTTGCACCACAGTTGTTAAAACATACACTGAATTGTGCATTCATGTGCCATCATTGTCGTACAGCACAGTGGGCAACCCCTCCCTTCTGCAACAAGTTGACATTCTTGCATATCCCTCCATCTGCCCGGACAAAACGGACAAAAAACACACTCCCATTGAATGTCGATACATGGGCTCGGGGGTAATTCTACGCAGCCATATAGAAAGATGTCTGGACGTAGAGCCACCATTTTAGTGAGGCAGGCATGCCGGAAAACAAGAAGGGTTAATCCAATATTTGTTTAACGGCTGCTGCTTGGGGGTGGGGATGGATGACATTGATTGCTCAGGATGTTGACAGCACTCTCCAATTTGAAGTGGAGCTGTTATTAGATGAAGAGGCTCGTTCTTAATAACAGCGTCATGTGATTTGCCTTTACTCTTCCAGTAGGAGTGAGTGTGGCTCAAATAGCAGCCGCTGACTAAGGATAATATTTCAACTTTCCACCCGGGGATTTCCCACGCCGAACCTACTGGAGGCGGTCCACTGCGCACTGCCATGAGAGGAAAAGCGCCTGGCGAGGACCAGCCAGCACGAGCGGCGTTTTCTGACCCGCTGACGTTGAAATCCAACGGCAGACGCGCACCCCGATGTGCATGTGTAAAATAATTGCGGGTCTACCAAGCTGCAGGGGATTATTACGTGAAACACCGGGATGAGTCGTGGAGAACGAGAACCGTGCAGTTTTCCTTCTTTATCAGCAGCAAAAAAGTTGGCAAATGTTCACATCGCAATGTCCGCTGCAGAAACGATATATGGTGCAGCCAAAGACCCGCAGCCAATTGCATACTTTATACTATAGATAGATGTGGGTGACTCTGACCTGTGGGATCGCAGAAAAAAACAAGTGACACAATGCCTCATCGGAAATGTGGAGCAGACCTGAAAACAGTTGTTGTTTTGCGGCCTGCAGTTGAACCCTGCCAGACTAAACAAGGCCTAATGAAGAGAGGCACGTGGCCATATTAAAGACCCGTTAGTCCCATAGCCATACCCCTAACCCCCGTCATCCCTCTCCGAGCTACTGTCATGGCTCTCTGTGTCCCACTCCAACACAGCTCCACCGCTGCAGTTCAAGTCCCCCTGGGCCACAGCCATTGAACGGGAGGCAAATCAATAGCACTGGATGTGCAAACACAGGGAAGTCCCAGCCCCCTCCGGACGCAATCTCACAGCACACGTCAATACTCATCATCCTCAGTCATCTACCGCCCACGCCGGGGAAACCGAGATGAGGGCAGATCACAGCTACCAGGGTGGACTTAACCCCTTCACTCCAACGAGAACCCTAACCTTTGACTAACACAGTGAAGTATTCCCATGGTTAAACCCTAAACAAGCAATCTTAAGAAGGGGGGGAAAAAAAGTGTGTAAACAGCCACTCCCATGCGCAATAAAAAAACTAAATACATGCACATACAAGCAAAATCCCCTATAGCAACCACAGCTGGTAAATCAAGGGTAACAAATGTCACTGTGCGCTAACGCGGAGCTCTGCCAGGAATACAGGACACAGGGGAGGGAGGGAGGCTAGTGAGAATCACCAACATTCCTGTTCACCAGTAACAGGACCTCACAATAACAGCAGAGCCCCTCTCATCCCACTAGGTACTCTTAACATCTCATCCCGACTAATCTTTTTAGCCAAATTGCTGCCTAGTCAAAACAGTCAGCAGGGGAAATCTCTTAAACAGACACAGCGCGAGGTAATTTAATCACAATCAAGGACCGCCAGCAGAAATCTGGATCGCTGCCAACAATAGTGATGATGGGCAAGAAGCTAGAAAAGAAGTACGCACATGCTTGGTAGTTGAACTTGCTTAATTTTTGAACATGTGACTCGACAAGCAATTAATTTGTCTCTAAAATACGACAAAAAATGTAGCGATCCGAGATAGACCGTAAAGACATCTTTAAATGTATCCGTTTTTGTACATGTATTTGTGGAGAGAACTGGATCTGTGATTAAAGCAGATCACCACACACGCCTTTAGTCTTCCACAGAAAGCAGTCTGATTCCTCTCAGCATGCCTGTAAAAACCGAGCATTGTGGGGGGCAGCAATCTCTAATCAAATCAAATAATTGGTGCCTAATCCACAGCGGGACCCCGTGGGATCATTTATAGTGGCTCTCGATGTGGGGACGGGTTAGTGGGTGAGGGCGGGAGCTGAGCGGATGGCGTCCGTTGATCTGCCAACTACTGTAAGAGATCTCACGGTGAGCTGCCCATACGCTACACCAACAAAGGGCTCCGGGCCTAATCATAATCATAATCATGTGCGACGAGAGGGAAGTAAATCTCACTGCCACTCGGGGAGACATATGGCACGAGGTCCTGCATTACAACAGGATCTACCGCAGATTCTCTGCTCTCATAAGGAATTTACTATGGAGCATAAAAAAAAAGGTCACATATCGCATGAGAGCAGGCCCGGCAGCAGAGAACAGAGACGCCTGCCGCCGAGTGTGCGGCCATGTTTGGTGGCTGGGAGCAGATGTCGGGATATTTGGGGGGAACAGACAAAGTGGCCGGGACGAAGGGGGCTAAACGTCTCAGGGGGGGAGACGTGTGGTACCTGCCCCGGCCCCAGCACCTCTAACAGGCCACTGAAAAACAGCCTTTAGGCAAGACCACCCTCCCTCAATTAATCACTCCAATTACAAAGGCTGAAAAAGAGAAGAGGAGGAAAAAAAGAGGGGGGGGGTCGTCACAGATAGAAAGACAGATGAAAATAGGCAGGCAGGCAGACACACGCAGAAGAAAAACTTGATCAACACACTTTTTCACCTCATCAAGAGAGAGAGAGAGAGAGAGAGAGAGAGATGGAGGAGAGAGAGAGAGAGAAGACGAGAGAGAGAGAGAGAGAGAGAGAGAGAGAGAGAGAGAGTGAGAGAGAGGAGAGAGGAGGAGAGAAGGAGAGAGGAGCGAGTGAGAGAGAGAGAGAGAGAGAGAGAGAGAGAGAGAGAGGAGAGAGAGAGATGAGAGAGATGGAGAGAGAGAGATGAGAGGAGAGAGAGGAGAGAGAGAGAGAGAGAGAGAGAGAGAGAGAGAGAGAGAGAGAGAAAGGGAGAGAGAGAGAGAGAGAGTAGATGAGAGAGAGAGAGAAGAGAGAGAGAGAGAGATGAGAGAGAGAGAGACAGAGAGAGGAGAGAGAGAGAGAGAGAGAGAGACGAGAGAGAGTGGAGAGAGAGAGGAGAGAGAGAGTAGAAGAGAGAGATGAGAACGAGAGAGAGGAGAGGTGAGTGAATGGGGGAGAGAGAGAGAGAGAGAGAGAGAGAGAGAGCATCTTTTCCATATATTTAGATCTTATATTATTCCTATACAAAGCTCTTTTGTTTGCCCTTCCCTTTTTGTACTATTAGATATAGTCTATTTTTGTTACACAATGCTTTAGTAACTTTGTATTGTGCGCACAGTCATGTCAATACAGCCACTTAAAACAGGAACAAAAATAAAGAATTGTGAGAGAGAAAGAGGTGGGGAGAGAGAACAAGAAAGGACCTATGTCTGAAAGAAAAGGGGTGGATCATGCATATTTTTGTTCTTGGGTAAACATGTCTGTTGGTGACCAGCAACTCTGGTTTGCCAAATAAACTGACTGCATTTGTTCAGCTCCAGCCCTTTCTCACAAGACACCACATTCCACAGGCAGAGGCCCATCCCCCATTACACTAGCTGGCCCCTTTCGCTGCCTCACACAAATGCATCGTTTATAGGCTGGAGTGGCCAGAAGTTTCACACTCATTGGTTGAAAGACCCTTTCACAGGCAGAGCAAACATTTTAGTGAATCACATCTGTGCCACCACAGACAGTACTCCCAGAGTTAACCCTCTTTCCCTTCCCCGCGCTGCTTCGGGCCCATAAGAAACTAGACTCGGTTTTTCAAACTAAAAGTATGCACAGGCTTGCGTGAGGCCCCCTCACCGATAATTTGATTTGAAGCCATTTGTTTTGCACCGCGAAGTGTACAGTGACATATATTAAGTTGTCCCCAATATGCAAAGCACTCCTCATTTCACAAGGACACAAATTCATCCGCTCACAGCACATTAAGGCTAAACGAATTGTAAAAAACCCCGTGTAATCAATGCTGCTATTGAGCAAGAAGCCTATACCGGCTGCATCTTCAGGTCAAAGCAGCTATTAGCCGGTTCTTCTGGGTTAAAAGCTTTGGCTAAAAATACCTTGCATATCTCACATCTCCCAAAGAGCAAGCACATCCACTTCACCCCCGTGCTAATGGCAGCTGGAGACATCACACGGACCTGATAGGCCTTTATATACATTCTCCATTACACTGACAGAGCCAGGAACTCGACACATTCGCAATCAACAAAAAAAAAAAAATTCCTTCATTTCTATTAGACGCATCACAGGTCGTTACATATGAAACGACAGAGGTCACGTCGCCTGCAGTCAGATGAGTAGATTACTTCTTTATCCGGGCGTTTGGTGGTGGGGCAGAGAGGTGTGATGTGTGTGTTGGGGGGGGGGGGGAGGGGGGGGGGGGGAAAATAAGTCCCATTATTGCCAGGGTTTCCTCCATCAGAGAAGTTGCTGTTATGACTATCTCTCTGAATCTGCAGTATCAAATGTTCAAACCATAAGCGCAACTCACAGCTTTCTGTGGAGTCTAATCGATAGGGAGCTATTTCTCCTGTTCAGAGCCAACGGTATCTGTTTCCTCTCAGCTAGCGTTAAGTGTGCAGGGGCATTCCACCTCTGACAGGCCTGGCCTGACTGAACCCCCCCAGGACACCCTGCTGGGATGATGCAGCCCGTCATGCATCTGGAGCTCATCTCCAGGGGCCAAAGAGCCACTACATCTCTACTGGACCGCTTACAGAGGCACAGAAAAACTTGGAGAACAACCAAACTCCTGGTTAGTGTGGGAATTGTTGAACCGAAATGTTGAAGACAACAAACGTTCAGACTGTCGTTGCTGTGGAAGTCATGCAATCATTATGCAAACAATTTTAGCAAGAAGCTATTAAGTCCATTGGTTTAAGAAAAAAAGAAAAATTGCTTTCCTGTGAAATAATACCATTATTTCTGTCATTTACAACTTGACTGGTTTGGACACATTTCCCATTAACTCAACACTGGACTAGTACGTGACCACCCAAATGACGTGCCACGGTAATATGGACGATCTAACTGGTTTTTAATTGAGAATATGAATATGGTCAGGGTGCGAGTCGTTGTGCACAACAAAAATAAGATGTTTGTTGGTGGTTTTTTTGTTGGTTGATGAGTTTTAAATTTAAAAAAGCAGCCATGCTAAAAGAAGTGCGAGCTACGGTGCTCATCACCTTTCTTTATTGGGCAATGCCTGTCCAATGGAAAACCAACCAAGGACTTGCTGCATCACAGGCCCTGGCCCCAGTGCATCATGGTGCTTTGTGTCTGCAAAAAAACCTCAGAAACAATGTTGTGCCAACTCATTTCATGTATTGTTGATCAACAGTGATTAATCATTCGGGTGATCATTATATTAACATACATATAACCTACTGACAAATTTACAAACGCAGATCATGTCATAAAGAAGCTGGTTTAAGAAGACATGATACTTGGCACATAAATGATTCTGCTTAGTCAAACTATAGAATTAAATTGTTGACAGCCTCCGGCTACAGAACCCAATTAAAAGCCTGCTTTATACTTCTCTATGCTGCAGTTTAATCCATAAACGGACATCACTGAGGTACAATATATAGCATCAGATAAGACAAAACTAATGATTCTCACAGGGAAATTGGGCTGTTGCAGCAGCAGGGAATATGATATTGATAATAGAGCAAACAGACTGCATTGAATGCAAGAGCAGCACAAAAAAAGCACATACTATGAATAATAAAACCAATAAATGCAAAGACATACAGGGTTTCAAATTAGAGAATCACAGGTAAGCAGCTGTTTGCAGGGTACATTCACTGTGCCTTATTTGAATTCAGCTTCGATAGTACGCAGCTCGCCTATATGCCATTATTGATTTAACTAAACACTATATAAGAGTGTGTTTCAACCGTGCTACCTCCATAAAGAACAAGTAACTCCATTTGATGATCTAATTTGCCTTCATTTTTATTCGTATGCTCACTCAGTAAATCAGTCGTTGAGTAGATGTTACTACTACTACTAGCTCCGACTACACATCCTCCCTGGGCTCAAAGCTTCCTCAGGTTTTCTAATCACATTTATTTAGGGCAGGAAAACCTGAGATGTCTTTGTTCGTTTGTTAAATCAAGGCTGGCTCCACTGGGGGTTGGGACATCCCAAATCTGCCGCCACAAACACTATTGAGCCGTGTTCCACATTAATATGCTGATGTTCATTAGGAAAGAGCCCCGTGATCGGATACTCGTGATTATGTAAATTTCAGACGGAGACGTCACCGGCTCAGTCAGTACCTGCTTAAGGTGGACGAGACGTGGCAAGATTAGATTGCTGTTGTCAAATACTATATAGTGCAAAAGAGAAATAAAAATGTGCACTGCAGGCTCCATCACACTGAAGGACATCAAGCATGGGCTTATTGGCCTCCCCGGGCTACAACATATAGTTCTTATAGTAACCTATATTCACTGCAGTCCCTGCTGTTAATAATTCAATTTTCTGTGCCACTCTTTAATCATTTACTAACGTGGCTTTTGAAATTATTGACTGCAGTGGACATGGTCCATAGTACTATTCACAGTGTGATTGTCTATTAACCAGATCAGCTGCAGGTCAGAGCGTGATGTGTTTTTTGTCATCTGAAATGATTCAATACTACCCTTACGAGTGGTGCATCTAGTCATTTGTGTTCCGCAAAGAATACATTCAAACGTGAATCTAAAAAGGGTCTGATGTTCCCCATCTCTGACAGTTTATGTCTATAAAGCTACATACAGAAACTGATAATAGGGAAGAAATTCAGCTCGAGGCACTTCTTTTTCTTTGTTTGAGTCAGATTTTTAATTCCACTTCTCGAAATTTGATGTCATCAAAAAGTGTCAATTTGTTTAGCTTGTTTGATTTCATTATTCAAAAATACCAACTAGGGCTGTCCTCGACCAAATAAATTCATGGTGGAAAACAGAGTTTCTCCACAAGGAATTACACAAACAAATGTAAACTCTTGCATTTACCAGATGTGCGCCTAAGCTACTTTGAAATAAGTCATTCGGGATGAAAAGCATTAAAATATGACTAACCGACTGTAGAAATCTTATTCAATCATTAGTTGACTGATTAAGAGGGGGCAGGACTTTGCTCACGCCAGCAGGAATCGTGTTTTTTTTTCCTTTATGAAAGAAGCTGCTTTTACACAAGCACAACATTAAGGATTTTACAGACACGCTGCTTACTGTTGCTTTTCTTGTGTTGATTGTCATTCAGGAAGTGAGCCGCTTCAGGAGGGGGTGCACAGCCCTGAGTGTAGAATGTGAATGTTGGAAGCTGAGCTGTGAACACATTGCTTTCAGTGTAATGTGACGTTTCCTGGGCAGCAGCCAGGACCTTTTCTTTTTTTTTTTCTTCCTTTACTTCCTCCTCTGCTGGTAGCTCCCTCTTACAAAGCACGTGATTACACGCGGCTTGTGTTTGAAGACTTGGCAGCCAAACAACCTGGCCACATGCTATTATAAACTACATGGGATTTTGGCAGGCAGCGCGATGACTGTGCAGACTGAAAAGCTGGCAGGCTACAGTGAAAGGAAAGCCTCCAGTACCTCTTTCACCTCCTTCTCTGCTGTGTTTACCCAAGGGCCTTGACACAGTGGCCCAGTTAGCACCTGCAGGCCCGACAACAGCCTGGAGCTCGGCCAAAGCAGTTTGAGGAGGCAGCCAAGAAAAGCCACTAACAATAGACGACTCTCACTCTTCACCTCCACACCTCCTCGCTGCTTGGCCCTTTCTACAAGGAGCGACGTGGAGGCCAGAGGCCAAAGGAGACCGTATCTTTTGCGGTTTACCAGTTGGAGACAGTTTTTTGGCTGCAACAAAGATGTTGGTACTTTGTGTCCCTGTTATGACACAGGCTACACCCCAACTGCAAACTATGTTATCATTAAACTTATCATATAGTTCTCAGGGTTAAAAAAGTATATCACACAGTGTTCAGGAAACTTTATCTGACTTTATCTATGTTGAGCAGTCCTACAGTTAGGATGTTCTAACGGCACAAACCACTGTGAATGGTTTGTTTTTTTGTGAAGTCACTTCACATGGAATCATTGTGTATCGGACCACAACGCTTTTTTGGCACCAAATGAAGTGACAGCACAGTCACAATATTATTTAGCCAATTTTTGAGATTTTTTTATTCAGGCAAAGTCCTTACACAGCTGCTTGGTTTTACATTTGAGAAGTAAGGCTGCTTTTGGCTAAAAAAAAAAAAAAAAAAAAAAACTCCTCAAAGTAAAGTATTAAAAATAGTATAATTTTGGTGACTCTCTTGAGATACTAGCTCCTTCCATTGGAAGAGAGTTAGCAACAATAAGCTGGGTTTATCGGTTGGTTCATTTTACAACTCCAGCGTACTCTTGCTGGTTTCTCCAATGTTACCGACCCCTGCTTTGATGATTATATTGTTGCAATTTATTTGTGTGACAAATACTTTAAGAGGACGGTTACACTTAGAAAAATAAGTTTAGCTTGACATGCTTTCATGCTGGAAAACGCGGCAGAAGTGCGCATGTAGCTTTTTTTTTTTTTTTATGTAGCATCAATATCCCTTTAGATAAAGTGCATGCAGAGAATGAACCCTGTGAGCAGTGGTGCAGACAGACAGATCAACAAGTTAACCGCAGTACATATTAAACCATACTGCACATGGTATAATGACAACAGGACCTTGCATACCGTGCCAAGGGTCAGTACGACGCACAGCGTGACCAGCAGTCTATATACATGTGCACTGTATGTATCACTATATACAGTCAGCCTATATAAAACTCAAGGAGACTTTGCTCAACGGTGTCATTCGACCTTGGCTCTACCTCCATGCAGCTGCCAAAGGGGCTGGTGGATGTCTTTGTTTGTCTGCGTTTCATTCGGCTATTCCCCTCTCTCTGTTTGCCTTCATTAAAGGGCAGGTGTTGAGATATGCTGAGTGGGAGTGGTTGTAAAGGACGAATGGAACCAGCAGTGGTTGGGGGGGAGGGGGGGGGTTGTGGTTTCACTAGCAACTGATCAAATTACAGCAGGCATCACTAGCTCAGTTTCCATTAGAAGCAAGGAAGTCAATCCTCCAGGGTCAATTTGGGGGACAATATATAAATATATATATATATATATATATAAATAAAGTGTGACATCTTTAATGGACATACGACATTTGCATTTCAATGAGAGAACTTTTTGCCTTTCAATTCAATTAAATGGAGACGAACGGTTGTTGCCGAGGCGATTACCTCAGCTGAAAGGCAGACACCTCCATTACTAAAAGGCAAGGAGACCTTGTGCTCCGAGCAGGTACATTCGGCAAGGCAAGATAACAATGGGTCTGTACTGAGGAGCACTCCCGAACACATTTCTGGTACTCAAGGTGCTAGTGTAAGTCAACTGGGGTCTGAATGGAGAACAACCAGTGTTCAAGGGGCCCAACTTTACGCAAACATGCCCACAATGCAAATCACCAACGCATATAGATAATAAAGCCACAAAGGAAATGAGCTTTTCAGCATCGTAACAGCTGCGTCTTCTATCCCTCTCTAAAAGAGATATAAACATGAGACATGGGGAAAGTCCAAATATGATATACGTCAGGATCACAATTGCCACTCTTAATTAATTAAATTAAGACAATGTTTTATTTATTTAGTTTATTGTTGGATATGTAACATCCATTTCAACAGGCATGATGCTAGAAAAACAGACTGTAATTGAAAACACAAAACTCTTCTATGGCGCGTTATAAATACTTAAAGACACAGCAGGTTGCCAATTGTCTTCAAACCGTGGGGCCATCGAGCTCCATTTAAAAGACCTTTTGGTTCTCCATCTAGGATACAAGTGTGGCATATATTTCACCCGCATTGACAATGTCGAGTGAAAATGTAACTTTTAATGCAATCAACAGAGAAAAGAGTAGGTATCCTCTCAAGGATGCAGGACCAGGACTCCATGAACACAACCCAGATCCAGTGGTCTTGAGCGTGGATGGTAGACTCATCATGACAGACCACACACTGCCCACTAGTGCCGTGTTAGACCAGACCAAGGTGAGGGGACTGGACACACCATGAAAAGCTTCCTCCCGTCTGCCAGAAGCAGATGTGCCCTTTGGGACTCGAACAAATAAATAAAATAAATAAAAGAAAGTGTCTCTGCCACCAGCGGGCTCCTCCCATTCAGGCCCTTTGGCTTTTTTTCTTTTACAGCCCCTGTGACACTGAGTGAAATGAATTGAAAGATCACCAATCAGGAGCCCGACTACAACACGGACCCCCCCCCCCCGTCTCTTGTTGGGAGCCCCCGGTGGGAATGTTCACTGTTTGAAGAGTTAACTCTTTAATTCCGTCTGGAATGTTTCCTTTGGGTGGGGCAGCGTAGTGTGTTGAGCCAGACCACTAACCCCTCTTCTCCTTCCACAGTCAGTATCCTACCTACCTACTCCCCCCCCCCCCCCTCTCTACCTCCACCCCTTCATCTAGCTACTAAATTCAATACCTCTATTTCTGGGCAGGGGGGATCATCCGCACATGGCTGTTAAGAGCAGGTCAGCACAAAATGAAGCCTGCTCTGTGACAGCACGATTACACTTCACACTCTTATTCAGATCAATCTGAAACCAGCATTTGCATGTGAAGAAATACCCACCCACTCTGGCATTTATAATTGATGGTTTCCATCCACACTACTGTACCAAAAAAAACCAACATAAAAAAGGTTAATAATCTCAGTTGAGCAAGCTCAGGTCACTTGAGCCAGCAGAGTGGCACTTAAGCACATTGAAATATAAATAAACATTGCTACTATGTGATATTGGAGATTTTTTAGTTCATCCAGATTAATATTTGCCGGCTTCCAAAAATGTCACCAGCTCAGTTTTCAAATGAATGCATCATAATGTGGTCAATGCCATGCACAGTTCACCGGCTGGGCTATTTGGATAAATACTTTGATAATTCATTTTATGGTTTAAAGAATATATAATTTGTATTACTTCATTTTTTACCTATTTTTAAACAAAACGGACACCTAGACACCAACTCTACTGGAAACTGGAAGTGCAGAATCTAATTACGCATCATTAAATGTGCCTTTATTTGTTTCCATCCAGACACAATTTCAACCGTAGCCATACCGGTCGGAGTGCATTAAGCAAAGAGCAGCATCAATCAGAAAAATGCCATTTTAAAAAGGCAACCCAGAGTTAAAAGCCCAGTCGCCTCCATCCCACCCGACCAGCCACGGCCTGCTGTCAATGAGGCGAAGCGAGGTTCACGCAGCATTGAACTACAAACACAAGCTGGAAAATACCAGAGCAACGCCTCATATAAACCAATGTGGAGCCCTACCCCTCTGTCTCAAAATACTACCAAGAGAGTGTTCTGAAAGTTTAGCACTTAACTAGAAAGACATGCAAAAGTAGAATAATTTCTGACGTAGTGTGCTTGTATTCTTCATAAAGCCCACTTCAAAACACATTCTACAAATGAACAATATAAACATGCATCTTTTAACCATCTGTTTTAGCAGTGTACGCATCGCATTTATTATGGAGTCGTTCTGGTTGAACAAGTATGACGTGTCTATGATAGAGAAATAGCTAAAAGGGGATGGGGGGGGGGGGGGGGGGGAGATTTGGAAATGAGGTTAACCATTTAGTGTCCAGGCCATTCATCCCAAATAACATTAGTAATATAATTTTGGAGTTGCCAAGTCATCCAGATGAAAAAGAACCTTGTGAGGAATTAAAGAAAGAAGGAAAAGAGCATTAATAAATGCAAGTGAGGGTGCATCAGGAATACATGTGAAAAGGAAATTAGTTTTCCATTTAGTTTAAAATAACCTATTCCTTGACACAAAAGGTCAAGGAACCCCAATTTTACAAGTCATTCCCTTTTTCCCTAGGCAACCAGTAAACTGTAAAATGTCCCTTTTCAAGCTTCTATTGCTTAAACTGTGCTAAACAATAACTGATGTACTGACTTTTTGCACAGATACTCATTTGAGTTGGTCCCTAACTGCCACTTTACTTTACTGTAACATTCTTTGATTCTGGGTCGCCTCGGTGAAACAGTATTCATTGTGACATGAAAGCATTGTTGTCAGTGTTCGCAGCAGAAGTGAGCAGTCTGGGTTGAGGTTTTCAATTCCCTGTGTAGCTCAACAGTTGGCGCATAGCAAAGAGAAAATACAGGTTCCACGCGTCACACTCGCAAGCACTGCGACGTGTTTTAATGGACCTCAGCCTTCCTCATTATTTCTCATGTCAACTACCTCCATTTGCAAGCGGTTTGTACAAACGGGGGTCAGACGGTAATTCCAGCCTTATTACATCAGCATAACAGGAAGTCCAGTAAACGGAATAAGACTAAGTACACCATTTGAAACCCACTGACAGTTATGGCATGTGAGACGTAGCGTTCGGCGAGCAGGAATCAGGTCAGGTTGGCGTACGCACAGCGTGCACATCAAGGCAGTGAGGCGCCCTGGCTCATGGCGATACTGTTGTGCGCTTCTCTCGCACATCCAGTGGCCCTCCCAACCACGCTGCAGTGGGTGGTGCTGATTCACCGGGGGTGGATTCGCTCCATATTACCCCACCGTCAAAATGATAACTTGAGCTCATCTGCTAAACACAATGTCCTCCTCATTCATCATAAATGAGCCATAAACGAGGCAAAACATTCCTGCCTCTAAAAGCTCGCACACAACCTGTATTGATCTCTGCGCTGCAGCCGTGCAGCTCCTCACTTCCTGGCTGATGTTGTTGCTGGGGCGACAGCTAAATTATGCAACAGCGCCGGCTCAACAGACCGGCTGCAGTGCTCGAGCAGCAGAAGCAGGGCTCAAGGGTGGCAAACGACGGCGGGGCTCGGCAGTAACAGATGCACCCCCCCCCGCCCAGACACCAGATTTGTACCACTGTGGTCTGTTTGCCTTTGATGGCCACCACTTCTATTGAGTCAAATGTATCCCTCGCACAAGTTGTAGTCTAGTTGTGGCTGTGTTCTGCCCGGGCAAATGCAAGTGCTGCTTTTGCACTGAGTTACTTAGTCTTCAATGATGAAACGGCAACGTTTTCCATCTTATCCTGACCTGGTTTGCAGCATTTCCTCATTAAAAACCGCTCTGATCCGACCCAAATGACAAACTGCAAATCTAATCAGACCGTAGGGGGTAATTATCCAGCCTCTTGTAATTGAGCCCGCTAACTGCATTACCTTGTACAATCAAAATTGACTTACGTTCTTGGCTGTTAGTCTATGTGACCCGATGAAAAAGGGAACTGAATTGTGTAATGTTAAGCATTCGAGATACAATTTTCTTCATTGAATCATGGGTTATCGATTACACAAGGGCACTAATGCAATGTCCCAATTGGGAATATTTCAAATGTGGCCCCCCCGTTCTGTCAACTTGAGGCCTCGTTTCAAAGCCTGCCAAGCGCTCCTGAAACGTATTATTCAGCCCTGTGATGAGCGATAGACTCATGTCGGTTTCTACGTCCTCTTGCCTTGTCATTACTCTCCCGCTGTGATCATAGCAATTCAAATGTAGACGCGCTCTGCTCACGGCCTCCACTTCGTCTCATTTGTCAGAGGACAGAGTGCCACGGGGGGAACAAACAGAGTATGAACGGAAAACTTGTGAGCCTTGCGGATCGAACGACAAAGACACACACACACAACAGTGCGACGTAAGAGACAATCCGTGTTCCGCACTCATGATTAAAACTATTAATCACAGAGGGATTATCGCAAGGAGCGTTAGGGGCCTTGTGTACGTCCGTATGTGAGGAGGAGGGGTGGGGGGTGGATTACAGGGGTCACGCAGCCTGTGTCCCACTGCGGTGGAGGCCAAAGTGCTGAGGCCGGCCGGCTGCCCACCCTAGCCCTCTACTCTCCACGCCTTTGTCCATCCCCTTGTTTGACATTTATTTACTCTGCTGTTTAGGACAGGGCTGAGGTCACCGCACATACATCACTGACATGAAAACACTGGCTACCCGTGTCTGTCCACCCCCCCATCTGACCTGTACAGGCCCCTCGCCACTCATACACTCAAAACCCTTAGGAGTACAGGACTACAAGACAGACTAATCAAACGGTTGTCAGTCAAGTGTTGCTGCTGGTGGCAACTGCACAACTGCGGTGTGTCACGTGTGTTACACCCATTGTTTAGGAGCCACAACTGACCTTTAAGTTGCTTCACATATTGTTGAACTGGCAAATCGACATAGACATCCTGTTTGTCTGCTATGGATGAAATAAGCAGCCACGCTCTGTATGGTCTGCTGTGGCTAAAGCGCATCGCAGTCTCTCTGTCAAAGTGGTCACCCCCCCCTTTGGGGTGCTTTGGGTAAAAAGCCTGTGACTGGCCGCATGAAATGTAAATGTTAATGTAAATGGTCCTCCGTGCTACCATCCCACCTGGCCTCTTGTCACTGCTTTTTTAGAAAATAATAAATGAGCTGCTGTCAACATTATTATAGGTGATCGGTATTCGCGGCATGTGTCAGGCTCGTCTCTGGCCTCTTGAAGACAATGACATCAAAAAAAGAAAAACTGTTCCCCTGCCTCCACTGTCCCCCTCCCCCTACAGCGGTGCAACCTGAAACTGCCTGAAGAGATGAGCCGTCATTAAATACTGCAGAGCTGACATAATGACAGGAAAGATAAAAGAGAGGAAACACAAAAAAAAAAAAAAGGCCAGGCCAATTCTCGTCCCATAATGCCTCCCCCAACCCCCAGGCTCAGCCCGCCTCTCCTAATAAAAGACACCGGGCCACAGATAGGGCTCTGGTCAGCTACAACTTTGCTGCTGTGATCTTCTGCTCCGACAACATTCACATAAAGCCTGGCCACCTCGCAGTATAATGCTGCTTCACTCTTGCTGACGCCTATGAAAACAATGCAATGAAACTCCATTCAACACTGATATTCACGCAATGTTTTTAAAATCTTCTCCTGCAAATCCCTGTAAGGGCAGAGGCTCTGGTTGATATACAACGATAATAAAACTAAGACTACTACAGCCCCTCCTCCCCCCTCTATACTACTGCCTTCCCTAAATTAGGAAATGTGGTCTAGAGAAGCACCATTCAAAGACATTTGCCTTTAAATAGACAGTAATAAAATCCAGACACATGATAGTCGAGCACCCTCAGCCCACTAATCAAGCTCAGATTTGTCCTCCGACACTGCCCACTCTTGTGCAGCTACGGCTTTTTATATCACCCACATGCTGCTGCTGAGCTCTCTTTAACCTGCTACGTCTCAAGCCATGATGCTGAACCACATGTAGCTCGGGCTTGGTTCCCAGTTGGCATTCCAGCGTTTTGTAACACTGTGCTGAGGCAATATTTACCTTCAAGGGAAAGTGCACTTGGCACACAGCCGAAACTCTTGGGTTGGGGCGGGTGGGGGGGCAGGTTGCTACTGTGTACTACATCCAAACTTCCCACCCAGCCAAAATCCTCGTGCTGACCCGGCCAACCACCCACAGCCTCACAGCAGCAGTCCTGCCCTGGCTGACTCCGCTACCTGGATCAGAGCCAAACCAGAGCCTGAGCGAAGTGCCAAGAGGGACAGAGAACGAGACACACACACACACACACACACACACACACACACACAATGTGAGCGCAGAGGGAGAAAACTAGTGAGTGTGAACAAATTGCTCCCCAGCCTGGCCCTCTGCCAGGAATCACTTAGGGAGGATTGTTAGCCACAAAAGCCAATCGGCGGTCAACCATCCAAGGAGATTTGAATTGTCTCACGAATAAAAAGTGGGAGAAGTTTGTCCCATGGTCAAGATTAAGCAGTCGCTCACAGCAGGGTGGACTGAGATATCAAACACAAGACTCAACAGGGGGGGGGTGAACAGTGAAAAGGCTTTACCCCTTTTAGGGTCACAATGAACAGTGTTTGAACAGATTAGGATTGGCAGAGGGATATCTTCATGTCCAACTTCACATACCTGACAAGAAGCTAGCTTTGGTTTGAGGGGCAAAGACATAACTGGGTAAAGACCCAAAGAGGAACTGACGTAATAAGGATGAAATGGTGCGGCTAGGAGCCAAAGCAGGGCACTAACCTGTCTGAAGTGATCTTCAAAGCCCCAGTCGGCCTGTCCGTTAGGAGAGGTAGCAGAGTGAGGCCCTGCAGGAGACAGGCCCTCATCGGGTTCCTGCTTCACTCTGATGGGTGGGGATGCGGCCCTCTGAGGGGCCGACGCAGAGTAACTGCCAAACGGCCGGGCCGGGATGCGGGACGCGCTCTGCTGCAAGGCCAGGGTCTGCTTGCGGAGGAACTCCAGACCGCTGGCACTTGCCTCATCCTCATCGCTGCCCTCGTCCCCCTCCATCATCTCATTGTCGTCCTCGTCATCGTCCCCAGAATCCCGGCCTCTGTCCTCGTCATCCTCCCTTTCAGAGTCCACACTGCTCTGATTGGAGATCCTGGGAAGCAACCCGCCACCGGGGACCACCCCAGCCAGACCTTTGCCCATGAAGCTGGCCCCGGACGCGCGGGCGGCCGCCAGGATGGCCTGCTGGGCAGCAACCTGCTGAGCATACATGATGTGGGCCTCTCGCAGCTTCCTCTCCTTGCGCTCCATTTCCAGTCGGGCCTGCTGCTGGCGCTGGAGCTGCTCCATGACCGCCTCCAGCTTCATCCCCCCTGTTGAGGTGCTCTGAGGAAAGGCCACACCAGGCTCCTGAGACATGCTGGGCTGTGGGAGGAAGCGAAGGAGTCATGGATGACATGCTGAAATCTAATTACCCCTTTATCTCATTAGACAGGATGAAATGAAACATGTAAAAAGCACATGCACCCCACCACAAAAAACACAATAGACAAAGCTAGACTTGAACTGAGGAGCCATATTTGTACATAATACCATAAAATGGATAATCCAACCATATCCTTTCCATCAGGTTCATGCAGCTGAAGCTTGCTAAATTGGAATTCCCTGCTGTAAGTCGCTTTAGTCAATGTTTATACCGGGGAACTTGGAAAATGGTGACTTAGGCTTTCAGCTTTTACATAGAAACTCAAAGATGGAAACAATGAAGCAGGACAAATCACTAACACTGTCTGCAGCCAAAACTTTGCAAAAAGAAGAAGGACTAAAGCAATCCTGAAGAAAACGTGTCAGGTTTTAGTGAGTCCAGCTCAGCTCAGCTGTGATGTCAGCTGCGTATAAACGTTGACGCTACAACAGCGAACCACGATTCTTTGGTACTACCAGAGGAGGAAAAGTTAGTTATTCAACTAACTAGTATTACGATGACTTATTGTAGGAGTAGTACATTGACTTCTCACATCCAAGTGCTATCAGCATACACGTTTAATCGCCTTTAAAAAAAACAAGGGGTGTAAAATTGGCCCCAAATATTGCGTTTTAGTCAGATAGTCCTTCATATAACTAGGTTAGCTAACTAGTGTTCAAACTAGCTAGTTAAGCCGAGAGAAAGATGACCTGCTTCTAAACAGCCTCGAGCAGAAACGTCAGTGTTAAATGAAAAAGGATGGTAAACTGAACACGGACATCTTAATAAGGCTCACAATCACCCAAGAGAAAATAAATGAATTAAAAGTGTAAAAAGAAAAAGTGTACACCTTTTCCGCATTAGCTAACGTTAGCTGCCACATCCTCAAAATACGTAGATAACTTATGCGTAACGTTACGTTAATAGGTTTTAGGATAAGTTGGCGCACAAACGAGCGAAAGTGGAACATTAACGGCATTATCTACAGATATGCATTGCGGTGTTTTCCGTAAGACTCTAACGTTAAAATTAGTAAAGAAGTAACCTACCATAAGGTCAAATTAGCTCTGAAAGTTTCCCTTATTTTTCTTACGATGAATGTCCCGTTGAGCTCGCGAACGTTAACTCTTTTCCCCGTAAATAAGGCCGTCAGACCGCGACTATCGGAGGGCGTTGAGCTCGTTACGGACCAGAGACAATGTAGAAGGGACGCCAAGCATTACCACCACTCACCATTTGTGCCTTACTACTGCTCGAGTTGTCCACCATCCCTCCTTCCTTCCTCGGCTTTCTCGTCCTTCCCTCGTTTGTGGCACTCGCTCAAACACTTGTAAACACACACACACGCGCGCGCGCACGGGTGCAGAGACGCTGTGCATGCAACGGAGATAGCGACTGATCTGCTTTAATGCTCTCTTCTGCAGCGACCTCTCCAAATGTACCTGTGTTTCTGTATTTTTTCTTTTCTTTTTCCCCCCCCGATGATTTTCTTCTTTAATGGGAAAGGGGACCGCCTGGAAAATGGCCCGATCTCATATCTCGGAGAATGCTGAGGTAACTCCCTTCAGTCGGTTTTTTTCTTTTTTTCCACCCCTTCAATTGACACCCCCCGCATGGCCCACAACAGTGTTAGGGCCCGCCCATCGACAGCAACATGTCTCACAGCCTTTTCAGTTCCATGCCACTATTTATTGAGTAGGTTAGACTATAATTTATTCACGTATCTTCATTTTACAATATAGCATTTAGTAGGC